>JPFL01000014.1:364963-495031 GCA_000733385.1 Paramecium biaurelia
ATTTATATATATATATATAATATATACTAAATATTAAATGAAAGCAAATCGATTTATTATTCATAATCCTATAATTGAATCTTACTAATTAGAAGAGTATTACAATCATTTCAAAAGGATGGAAGAGATTAACAAAGAAAAGATGTACATTTACAAAAATATAGAATCTAATAAATCTGCATCAAATTAAAGATTTTTGATGCTTCAACAAACTTCCAAATTTAATAAATAATAATAATAAAATGCATAAGATCATCTTAAGAAAGTATTGTTCACAATATTTTACATAAGTTACTTGATGATAAAATTGAAAAGATAAAGGTGAGAGACAATCCATATATCAATTAAACTAGATTAAGAGGTATTTCATAAGTTGATCTTAAAAGTCCAAACTTTAGTTTTAGTAGTTCTTTAGAGAATCTCAACTTAATGAAAAAGCTTTAATCTCCTAAACCCACTATCTCAAAAAAGATTTTAGATGTAAATTACAAAAAACAAAAGGAATATGGGAGTAGACTAAGAAAACTACCTAAATTACCTGATTCAGATAAAAAATACCACTATTTGAATTGATTTATATAATTTAAATCAATCAAACTAATTTTAAGAATTCTACCACTCTAATCAAATTATTCTTATTCACCATAACAAATGCTATTATCAAACATAAAACAGTTTCCTAATTAATATCATAAAATTGAAGAACCAATTAATATTAAATAAAACTTCATGTTAAATAAGAATATTAATTTTATGATAATTAAAATCACGATGAATGTCATATAAATTATTATGTAATATTTACATGAGAATTATGATATATGTTCATCACTATAGAGATAAGAAAATTAAATATCATTATTGAGTTTTGTTCTGTTTCAAATAAAAGATATTAGCTTATGAACACAATTATATGTGCCTATATTAGTTTAGCAAATACTTAGGGATTTCAACATTTAAGATAGATATGAGATTGTAATCTTTATTGTCTAACAATTATTGATAAGTTATTTATCAAGTTACAATCATCATATCTGTAAAAATAATAGAGAGTAAAATCACAATTAAATTCTTCTACTTTTTCATTCAATTTTTTGATTAGTTTATTGTAAAATACAGAGATTATTCTATTTAGACATGTTCTTAACTTAATTGAATTTAAAATTTCATCTATGATTGATTATGAATTGAACCAAATAATGAATGAATATTTTTAGATCTAATGATTATATTTATATTTAATAAAAAACAATTAAGTTCCGTTAAATGAATTAAGCTTCGAGTTCTCACTCTAGAAACTTTTACAATTATAATGGGAGTGCCTTTTCAACTGATAGCATGAGAGTGTATAGTAAATCTCCTAAAAATGCATAATAATACATTAATCGATATTAACCCTGTATTTATTCAACAATGAGCAATATCTAAAATTTACAATCTCTCAAAAACTAAATATCTTAATTGTAATCTGTTTTAACTCAATAACATCGTAAGAGTAGTTTTACTAGATCAAAAGCAGACTCATCAGCAAATATGTCCAATGATAGATCATTTTACACTATGATCAAAGAATAATTGAAATAGGTTGGTAATTTATAAACCATTGATAAAGAGACTGGCAATCAAAATATTAACCAAACTACTTAATAATTCAAAAAGGATTATATCAATAATAAGAAGTTAGATTAAGATCCAGAAAAATAATCCAAAAATGTGACTCCTTAAGGAAGTGCTGTTAAGAACTCAAGTATTTTGAAAGAGACTACAAATAATGTGATTAAAAGTGAAAAATAGTAAGCTTTAAAGCATTTGTTATATCCAGCCAGTGAGACAAAAGGAGAAAAAACTATGAAATAAAACAATAAATTAGAAGAATAACTTAGAGTTGGACTTTAAGATAAGTTGAGTAATTTGGAATAGAATAAATAAGATAAATTAAATAAAATAGTTTAAGGTAATTAATTAATAAATTATATAGAGTTTAAAAATGCCAAGAAATTACTAGAGGAAGACTATTAGAATCAAGTTCAAAATGAGATATAAATATTTGAAAGAAAACTCAGAAAATTAATGATGTCACAAAACAAAGATAAGAAATTAAAAAGACTTAAAAAAAGTAGTTTGTTATTGAATTCAAAATTAAATCAAGATTCTCCTTGTATGGTATTGTTTGCAATAATTTGAATAGCTTAGAGTTCATCACCATCATCTGAAAAAGAAATTAAAAGTTCATACAATTTAATGAACACTTTCAAAAAATCAGATAGAACCTAATTAGTTAGTAGTTTTAAAAAAGATTGTAATATATTAATTTATTCTATTGATAGCCTCTATAAATAAGGATAAAAAGTAGAAGGTTAGATTCGAAAATGAATAAGGCACAAGATTCAAAACGGAAACAGAAAATATATGAATTGACTTTGATATTAAAGATTTATTAATTTTTTTGTAAATGTATTTAAAAAACCTCTTGAATAGAGTTGAAATTTAAGGTTAATTGGAATCAAAAAATCTGTTAAATAAAGGATAAATGAAGTAATTCTTATATTTTGTAATGTAAAATAAATCAAATTATTTATTAGAAAAAATAAGATCAAAATGATTAGATTACTTATATTATTCATCTATTATTTTAAGAATGAAACCTTAAAAATACAAAATTGAAGAGAGATATAATCTATTTATACGTATCTTCTAAATTGTATTAACAAATAATAATCAAATTAGAATAGATAAAAGTATTTTATAATTTATAACTGTTCAAAGAAAAAAACTTACTTTAATAATAATAAATTTGGTAACATTTCTCTAATGGTAAATTACAACACCAGTTAATTAAAATCTTTCAGATAATATTGTTTTAAGCATGAAAAATAAAACAACTAATTAAATCACAGATTATTTAAATTAATTGGAGTACCTCATTATATCAAAAGACTTTGCAAAAAGGACAACAAGTTTCTTTCTCTTCTTCTTAATTATCATTTAAGTTATATTCTTTCCAGCATTCTACATAATGAATTTGTTATAATTCATTCTTAAATGCAATTTGATGAGCTTTTGATTTTTTCAATATTGGTTACCCTGTAGAATCAAGTCGAACTTTCTTTTAAGAACAAGATTTTTGATCTGATGATAATAAGCCTTTCGATTTTAATTAAGAAGATAATTAATCTTTTTAAGTTGTTTCAATGCTCTCTGATTAGTATTTGTTTTACTATGTTTGTTCCTTAATATTGAATGGGATTTCTATCAATTTTCTATCTGTTTCATCCTAAGGTTGTGGATAAATTTACATAAAAAAGTGATGATTAATAATAAAATATATTTAATATAAAAAAACAAAATATTATTAATCTTGTAACAAATTAATTATTAAATTTCTAATTCTTAAACTTAATAAAATGGAAGAATAAATAATTAGAGAATAATGTAAAGTAAGATTGGAATCATAATAAAATTCGTGTTTTGAAAAAATTTAATGTTTTGAATATCAAATACAAATCTTCAATTGATTCAATATTATTTAAATGTTAAATAAATCACAAAATAATATTTATGATGATGTGATCAATTTATAATTATCAATATTGATTAGAATTTAAAAACTTGAATTGAAAAAGGATTCTTAATTGATTGATCAATTAGTATATATTGAAGATTTAATCATGTGATTTTATGATAAAAACATTATCTCGGATATTATTGTAGTTATAAAAAAGAGGTCGGAAAAATTAAAGTAAAATAAATTTGCAAATAATATGATGAATAATTTAAAACCGGTTTAAATGATTGATAATGAGATATTTTTTAATATATCAACATTCGATATTGAATTGAAGCTATATTTATTCAATTTGATTATTTTTTAATAATAAATATGATATTTAGCAAAGGTCAAGTGGAAAATTAAGAGTTTTGGAATAAAACTGATATTCCAATATTTGATAAGGAAGACTTTCAAAATGTATAAGTGTTAATGGGGAATTTCACCAAAGTAGGAAGGACCTTCAAATAGAGATGTCTCAGAACCTACTTTTTGGTGAAATAATTTTTATTGTACTCTGATGTAGGAAGTGGAAATAACATTAAAGGATTTGTATAATTGGATACTGTATATTGTTAATTTAATTAATTGGAAACAGGATTTTAAATAGCATTAATAAATAATGGTTATTAGATTTACCTTAATACAGAGGATAAGTAGTAATTCAAAACCTGGGTAGATGCATTATCAAATTGTTGTATCTTAAGTGATTTCGATAAAGTATACAAACTAGGAATGCAGATAGGTTAAGGAAGTTTTTCAACAGTAAACCAAAATTTATATTTTAAGGTTCATTAATGTTTTAATCGGGATGGTGAGATGTTTGCAGTAAAAATAATAAAAAAACAAACAATAAAATAATTTAATAAAAATAGGAGTTATGAGGAATAATTATTAAATGAAATCTAAACTCTTAGAATGTTTAATCATTCTAATATATTAAAATTACATAGAGTTTATGAAAATCAATAAAAAATATGTTTATTAACAGATTATATTGATGGTCCAGAGTTAGTATCACAACAATCCTCCAAAAAGATTTATTCATCTGATGATTTAAGAATAATGATAATCCGTCTTTTAAGTGCAATTGAATAGATTCATTTATAAAAAGTAATGCATAGAGATATTAAACCATAAAACATCCTATTAAACAGTAATAATATTTAGAATCCTGTCCTAATAGATTTTGGATTAGCAGCATTTACTTGGTAGAAGAATGTACCATTTCCATAATGTGGAAGTCCAGGGTATCTTATTTTACTATTTAATTTTAGTTATTCAGCTCCAGAAGTATTGAAATATGATGAATCTAAAAAGATATACAATCAATAATGTGATATATTTAGTTTAGGAATAACTTTATTTGTAGTTCTTTATGGTTATAATCCATTTAAATAAAATGATTTAAAATAAACTATAAAAAGAAATACTGATGGATATTTTGAAATACCTTCATCTAAATATCCAAAATCATGTAAACTACTCTTTATTAATATTAATTAGTGGAGAATCTTATCTGTTAAATGACAAAGAAGTATCCTAAAGATAGGATTACTATAACCGAAGCATTAAACCATCCATTCTTTTAGACTCCATTTTTTTGTTAAATTCAATTACCCAAATAAATTGTATCTAAATAATATCATGACATCATTGCCAAAGGAGAAATTAATACACATATAAATGCCAGTATGGAAATGGATCAAGGTGTCAATTATGTCAGTCAAGCTAATACTTAAACTACTCCTTAAAATAATGGATATAAAAATAGAACTATTTCAATATTAAGTGTTCCTATTAGCAGAAAGAGTTAAGATTATTAAAAATAACAAGAGATTAGTTCATAATCTAGAACTTCTAATGATAAAGATTGTAATTTACAGGATAAAATTCGTATACCGTCTAAAACATTATCTTATTAAAAAAACATTTAAGTAGATTATGAGGACGAATATCAACTAAATAATATGGAACATGATAATAATTATGTAGATCAAGAACATTTATATAAACTAAACTTCTCTATTAATTAAAAGTTATTTTAAACCTCCAAGCTTAATGTAAACAAACATGATAATTGACTATTTGATATTTATTTATTTTTTTAAAATACTTTATTTATTTATCATTTGTATTTTTGTAGAATTCCACCTGCTGAGGCTACTAGACAACCAATATCTTGAATCCAAAGAAGTGGTTCAGAGAAATTCTTTTTAGGGCCATTTATAACTTTGATTTCCCCATCAATTATTGAGATGAATTTGTGAGTACCATCCCAAGATGAAGTTACAAATAATCTAATTGAAATTAAATAATTTATTTACTTTTAGTCTATTCTACTAAGAAATCTAACTACAGAATCATGAGCATTAATAACTTATTAAATTTCAATTGATTAAACAAATGTATAGATTCGTACTTCTCCAGAACTATTTCCAGTAACAAATCTAATTCCATCTAAAGCAATCACTGATTTAATTTCACTATCTTAAGGAACAATTCCTACTAAATCTCCATTCAAAAAATTGGATGCTGCAAGTGTTCCATCATCTGAAACTGAGACAATAATATCTGGAGTAATCAAAGCTATATCATTAACACTAGCTTAATGAACAGCAATAATCTACACTTATTATTATGTTTAAGCATTAAAAATTTTAATTGTCTTTTATAATAATAGATATATACTCCATCTTCTGAACATGATGCTATATGTTTTTTAGGTAAATTGATAATCTACCAAATATATTTATTATGAGCATTAATGACTTTCCATTTATCAAAGTTTTCCCAATCCCAAAATTATAATTAAAATGATTCTTCATTTTCTTCAACACTTATAATTATTCCTTATTATACCTTGCAATTATATATGTTTTATTATCTTCTAATGTTACTGAACGCAAAGCTGAAATATCATTCTCACAATCTAACTATTATATATATTAAAAGTTTTTTGTTTTGTCAAATATAAAAATTCTAGTTTCAGAACTAAATGCAAAAAGTTTTTAATTAATAGAAATTAATGATTTCACTTAAGGATTTTCTTACTTCTCTTCTTAATTTGGTTCAATTAGAATGTCTTTCACTCCTTACATCTTTAGATTATTAAATATTATTACTTCTTTTATTGTCTCAACTAAATAATCTTGCTCTTACTTATTTTTTTCTATTAAGAAGTATAAAGCAGGTTCATTTAAATCTACCTTTGGAACTTCTACTACACCCTAAAAATTAAATTACTCTATTATTATACTTATTTACTCATCTATTCAATCTTGCGAGAAATATCATTTTTATGTTAAACAAACTCACTATGAACCTTCTCTAATTTTTATTTTACACCCTATGTTTCTGTTAAAACATCTAAAAAGTTTTTTGCTTCCTGATCATTAAACAGTACTTTAGCCAATAAACTTGCACTTATCTCATCTCCTTTCTAAAATGAAATCTACTAATCAATAATAGAACTGAAATCTTCAATAGTTTTTGGAGTAACTAACTAAAATATATAATCTATAATTTTTTACATCGAATATATCCTCTGTTGTGAAAAGTTTATTTGGCAACTACTTAAATAAACAATTAACAAATAAATAATGAATGCCATTAAGTAAAATCTCATGAATATCATCAGCTAATTATACTAATTTTGTTCTTAATTATTCTGTCTCATTAAATAATGGAGTCATTTTTAATTTGAATTCTCCAACTAAATCATTTGAATCTTAAGTTTAGAGTTTATTTTATATCTCTTTAAAAGTAACAAACTATTCTTTTGTTCTTTATTGTTTACATAAAGCACATGCTTTAAATGTTTAACTTCTGTCTGTATAATTTAAGCTTACACAATCATAAGCATTATTGTGAATTTTACATTTATCTTCTAAAACTATAGAATTTTATTAGTTAGTCTTTTTACTTTTGCCACCACATGCAAACATTTTTATTTTTGAATTTTTTATTAATCAAATTAATTACAAAACAATCAATATCACTTTAATATAAATTCAATATTCTATGCTTAATTCTGTTTCAAACCATTCTAAAAATAGTCTAAAATTAATTTTTAATTAGAATTTACAATTTATCTAATGTAAAATCATTCAACACATTTTATGAATATAAATTCTATAATATTATTGATAATTTATAATATATTTTATCAATTGTTAAAAAAATGAATGAATTCCTACTCCTCAACTGAGCCACTATTATTTTAATCCATAATTCTATAAACTCTGTTAATTACTGCCTTATTCCAATCCAATTCTAACTAAATTATTTAATTATTTAATTTACTTTTTTTAATAAAAATATGAATTCACTTATGGATAGATCTGAAGATTTATTGGTGTCAAATTCTTTAAAAACATTTACTACAAAAGGTTTACCACCTGCTCTAGTTATAACTCTTTCCTTAATCTACTATAAACTATTCTATAAATATTCTTAAAATGCAGTGTCTTCTTGTTTTTCATCAGTATTCCAAGCCTTCGATAAAATAGATGTAAAAGTTTCATCAGATGCTATATTTAATGATAGTTCTTCATGAAATTCCAAAAACTGTTCATATGTTAATTCATCACCAACACAAATATTATCAATAAATGTCTTCATTCCATCTGTTAAATTATCAATCTTATAAATTTATCCTAGTATTATATGACTTAATCTTACTTAAATAATCTGATGTAATTTTACTGTTCTACTAACTCTCATATACTTTAAGTACCATAGCTTTTCTTCTTTCATTCATTTCTTCTCTAATAAAGGTTAAAAATTCTCGAAAACTCAAAAATCCATCTCTGTCTTTATCAAAATATTTAATTAATGCTTGCAATTCAATAATTTTTAAGAACATTCCAACACTCTTTAATAGATTATCTAATTCTTCTAGATTTAGTTTTCCGTTACCATTTTTGTCATATTATTAAAATATTGATCTAATATTCAATTACTTTCTTAATACTTTAATCTTGATAATGTACAATAAGGATTTGCTTTGCATACATGATTTCTAAATCTAAAAACCAATTCTTAAATAGCAGTGGGTAATCCAACTCCGTAATATGCCATAATTTTTATTATATTATTAAATTTAATGAAAATTAAGAGAAGTTATAAATACTTATTAATTAATCTTATGAATTTAATAAATCACAACATTTGTTTTAAGCATGCAAGAGTTTAATAAATAAATAAAAGTCATTTCATTGAATGAATTGAGAAGAGACTGAATAAGAATTATATTATGGAAATTCAAACTTAGGTTTATTTTGAGATTTTTCACAAGTTTTATCTAATTCTAGATAACCCTCCAGATTCAGATTCTATACTTGTAATTTTAGCTATTCTTGTTATAGTTATGTGCCACTTTCAGTTTTTAATAATTTGTGAGTTCTATTTTTGATCTATAAATCCTAGATTTTAGTAATAGTATGTACAGATCTTCCAAAAAAATGTCGAGCTATCTAAGACCATTTAGATCCAATTTAACTATATAATTGCAATAATTTTTGATCTTCTTAATTAGACCATGGCTATTTCTTGACATCAACAATATCTAACCTCAATTTGTTTATATATCTCTCCCTTATTTGTTTCCCTGTTTTATTTTTTAATACTGTCAACATATAATAATTTATATACTTCCAGCTATTACTGCCCAATTATTTTCTTCTTTATTAACATTATCTCTAATTATTTAATCTTCTTCAGGAGTCCATTTGCTTTTCTATGGTTATTCAGGTTTATGCTTTCTCTACCAATACTATTTGCATTATGTTATAGTTCTTCCTGTCATTCTTTCAACAATTCTCTGCCAATCTCCATTAAATTATTAATACAAATTTGCTAGTTTATCATATTCTTCTTGAGTCCATTTTTTCAATTTCCCTGTCTAAATTCTATTCTAACTAATTGATTACATGTTTCTCATTCTCTCTACTTCTACTTCTAGATTCAAAGGTGCAATCTTCAAATTTATTTTGATTATTGAAAAACTAATTTTTGTTTATCAAACATGAATCATTTTCTATAACAAAATTATGGGTAGATGACAATCTCTAATATGCATCCAAATTATTAGAAATTTCATTTACTTCTTCTTAGCAACTAAAAGAATTTCCTCTATTTTACATCATATCTCCAAGTTATTCACATTCAAACTATAATTAAATGTTTTAATCTAAAAGGTCATCCAAAAACTAATTTTCCTAATTAAAGCAAAGCTAATCATCATTCAAAGGATCAAAGATGAAGTCTTCATCATAGCTCATTTTAAATAAATATAAGTAATTATCAAAAAAAAACACATCAAAAATCATATTCTACCAACTTCTCATCTTCTAAACATCATATTACTCATTTTAAGAACAAACCATTAATGATTCTTAAAAATATACATTTTAATTTACAATTGCAAATCTATCTGGTTAGAATATTATAAATATAAATATATAATAGAGTGTATAAATATATAATTAATTAATAAATAATAATAATAATAATAATAATAATAATAATAATTAAAATTTGAAAAAGAAAGCATTTTTTTATTTATTTTTCCTAATATAGAATCAATTTCAATTAAACACTAATAAAATTACTTCATCCATTAAAACCAATAATAAGCACTTATAATTCTGATTTTATGTATTAACTTTATTACAATAAAATATTAATTACAAAGATTTATATCAATTATAGAGTATGTTGATTTCAAAATAAGAATTAGATTTCAAACAATCTCTTTATTATTGAAATTAGAAATTAACAAACTATAAATTAATTAAGTCTTATAAAATCAAAATTGATAAGTTTCAGTTATTTTAATATTTTTTTTGTTTCCAAAGATCTATGAGTGATTTTATATTTTTATTTTGCAAATTTTAGATTATTTCTTATTCTTAATTTAAATTATTCATACAAACTATAAGAAACATACCCATATGAATTGCAGTCAAAGTATTATGAAGTGTTTCACCATTACTGTCTGATTATTTGAAAATTGGATCCAATATACCATTTAATAAGATATCAAATATAAATTTTGATATAATAAAGAGGTTTCCTATAACTTTATCCTTATCATTTTTTGTGAATTATAATAAATCATCCTTAAATAATGTTATACAAGATAACGTATAAATTAACTAAAAGACTGTTGTTTATTTGGTTTCAATTTCCTTTGACTTTTTCTTAGTTAGTTTTTCTAATTGAAACATTTAATAGAGTATTGAATATAGAAGATTACAATGATTAATGTCATTCTCATCATAAAGCTTTTTTCCTTCTATTATGATGATTTGTTTTTAACTTTAATAAAGTGATTATTTAGTTGTAATAGTAAAACAGCAACATTTTGCTGATGTTTTTTTTTTTAAATATGGCTGATTTATCTCTTAGATGTGATAATTAACTAAAATTTCACTTAAAGCCTATATCTAACTAAAATTCAAATATATTGTACCAATTGACATAAAGATGTTCTCCTTTGCCCTTTTTTTATATTGGAATAGGGGATTCTAAATTTTCATCATCATAGACACTATTAAATTCTTCTTACCTGTCTTCAATTAAGTTTTAAGATTCATTTTATTGCTTTATTTATATTTTTTTTTGTTTTGATTATGAATTCTGTTGTTGAATTATGTATTAATATTATTTGTGTTACGTTTATAGTGAATCTTATTTTTGATCTTCAGATTCATTCCCATATTCTTGGCGAGAGTATCGAGTATTTTACTTGTGATTCAAATCATTTTTGATATTTTTGGGAAAAAGATTTACTTGAGTGAAATCAACTCGTTTTTAATTATGTTGTTAAAATTGAGATTATTAAAAGGTTTAACACATTGTACTGGCTGTTCCTAGTCTTTCAATTTATTTCTTATCTTCATTATTATTACTCATTTATGAAAAAAGTATTAATTAATATTTATTTACATCATTGAAAATCAGCATCAAAATATTTTGACCACATATATTAATTAAAATCACTTGAACAATCCAAATACCCCACTTGATTTCTTTTTATCAATAACAGAACTTAATTTGATAATTAAAGATTCACTTATTTGTTATTCAAATTAAACTCCACTTAATTTTAACAGATGAGATGAATAAGACTGAAATTCTTATTTTTTTCTATTTTAATTTATATAAATTACTCTTATTGTAATGCTTCAAAGAACTTCTAGATATTTTTCTTTAAATGTTCAGCCAAAGCTCCATTCTCTGAATTTGAAACTTTTTCTGCCATCTTTTATAGTTCATCTTACAATTAATTTAATTTTTCACTTAATGTTCGATTTTCATCTTTCATCAATTTGTTTTATTTCTAAATATTAAAAATTATAATACCATATAAATTTCTTCATTTTATTCATGCTATTTTAATTATAAAGTCAATTAATGATTTTCAATCTTCATAATTTCTTATTCTTTTTTGTACTTTAGAATTATCTGTTTAATATTTAAAGTGAAATCATCATCATCAATTGATTAATTAAGCTTTAATGCACTATTAGGTTCACTCATCTTATTACGTCTTGATGAATTTTCATGCTAACTAGTTATATCAATTATTTATTAGCTTAAAACAACTTTCTCCTTAATTAATGAATGGATTTCCTATTTCTCTTTATCAAGTTATTTTTTAATATCATCAAGTTATTTTTAAAGAGAAGGTACTCCATAAACTGCTTAACAAACTTATCTAAAAATTGATTCACATTCTGAATTCAGTCCAATCTAATTGATTTATTATGCCCATTATTATTCTTAATTAAGAGTCTTTTGTAACACACTAAATGTAATTAATTATTTTTAATCATTCTATTGATGTATACTTGTTGTTGTTTCTTACCATACCTTAACAGTCTTATTCAAAATGTTTACTTATAATTATAAACTATCATTTTCCTTTTTTAGTGATTCATTTATTTTTTGAGTTTCCTTGTTATCAAATTAGACCATTTAAATTTCAAGCTCTAAACCTTTACACTTTTCCAATAATAACTAATATTTTTCCTCTTCATTTAATTCATCTTTTTCATCTAAATGTTCTCCAATTAATACTTCTAAAGGAGATAAAATGATTCTTTGTAATTATTAATTTTTTAACTATTAAATTTATTATTATAACTCTTCTATTATAGCCTTATCTTTACTAGGAGATTCATAAATTATATTCTCTTTAGTAAAATTTTCAATTTATTATTAAAATAATTTATTTTAATCTTATAATTGTTATATAATTTAATCTTTTGAGATTCCCATACTTTTTTTAATTGCTAATTCATATGCCTCACTTACATTCTCACTAAATGTTGGTAATATATTCTATTACTAATCAGCACCTTTTTCATCAAATTCTAAATCAAAAATTTTAGAGTTATCTTGATCTTTCAATTCAATTTTATAATCATTTTCTTAATCCTCTAAAGGATTTGATAAAGATTCTTGCATTAATCTCTTATGAAATTTTTCAGATTCATTATTATTATCTTTCTCAACTTAGTCAGTATTTTATGATTAAACTATTTATTCATTTTACATATATTAACTTCCACATTATTCTCTCCATCTAACTAAACTTTCATCCTTATCTAAGATTGCTTACTATATTTAATACAATTCTTATTCTAATCTTTACACCTAAATTTTTAATTATTGTGCATTTTCTAATTCATTCTACAACTTTTCTTATAATTAATGATTTTCTGATAATTAAGTATTATGAGCTTGTTTCTCAGATTATAATTATTCCATAAATTATAATTATTAATTTTACAATTCCTCACTCTATTAAGTCAACTCTTTTAACTCATTCTCCTATTATTCATTTTTTTATTATAATAAATTTAACTAATTAGTTAATTAATCAATTTTTTCAATTGATTAACATGTATCAATATTATTCTATTTTTTTAAATCTTCAATTTATTCATTAAGTTTTTCAAGTTCCAAAGTTAAAGTTTCTCTTTGATTTTCAAGTTGTACTTATTATTCATTCAATAATGATATTTTATTCTCTTAAATTTACTTTTCTTCTTAATATAGTTATATTTAATTATTTAATTAATCTAACTTTTATTCAAAATTAGTATTTATGACTGTTAAATTTTATATTTATTCATCTTTTGTTTCGTTCAATTAGGTTAATTATTTTTCTTATATTTTCAGTTTTTCATTACTCATTTCAGTTACTTTCATTTCTTCTTGAATTTAATGATAGTTTTATTCATATGTAATATTAACCCTCTCTAATTAGGTAATTTAGTTCTTTAATTCATTTATTTCCTCTTTAAGTTTATCATTTTCCTCTTTTATTAATTATATTTATTGTTCTTGGATTTTGTAATCTTATCTTAAATTTTACATCTAGCTACTTAATTCTTAATGTTAAATTTCATTTTATTCAAAGAATGTTATTTTTTCCTTCAAAGTAGCTATCTATTGATTTAGTTACACTATTTCAATATTATTAAGATCATCAATTAATTTTTCATTTCTTTCATTCTATAATTTCAAATTTTCTGTAATAAGCTTTTCATCCTGCAATTAAACTTAGATTTATGCAATATTTTATTCATGGTTTTAAATTTAGTTTTATAGCTCAATTAAACGTTACTGTAAATCACTTTCTTAATTAGCAATTGACTCTATTTTTGATTCTTTTTTTGCATCCTCAGATTTTTATAGCTCAATTGTAAAAATTAATTCTTATATTCTCTCTTAATTGTTTTATCTTTCTTCAAATAAAGTAGCTAAGGATTGCTTTAGTTGTGCTATTTCCGATTATAGTATAAATTTTTCATTTTAGATTTATTCTTACTTTTATTAATTATTTGATTAGTTTCTATTTAATATTTCATTTTCTTATTCTAAATCTTATAATTTTTCATCCAACTAATCATAGTCAATTTTTATCTAATTATATTGTGTTTAATAATAATTAATTTAAAATTCTGAATTTTCTAAATTTGATTTTTAGTCTTCTAATAATATATTGTTCTAATTTAAATTTTCATTTAAAATTTCAATCTCTTTTTATTATTTTTCACATTCGTTTTTCAATGTTGAATTTTAATTTTTTTAATTTTCTATCTCATTGCAATATTCAATTATTTTATTATGTAATGATAGTAAAGTTTCTTATTATTAATTATTTGTTATAATATATTATTATACATCTAACTTCTATTGTTGTATAATATTTTCTAATTATAATTTAGATTTAATTTCTTCTTCTTTTTATACTTATTCACTTTTCAATTATCTTGATGCTATTTCCAATTCTTACTTTACATCATCTAGATTCTCCGTTGTTTCTTAGAGACTGTTGTTTAATTCTTCTATTTTAGAATCTTTATATTAAATTTAAAATTATTAATTCTCTAATTCGTTTTGTAAATCTATAAGTTATTATTCTAAATCTTTAATTTTGTCACCCCTTTCATCCAAATTTTATTGTGAATCAATTTAATAGCTCTCTAATTCTTTTTTCATCATTTAAATTTATTCATTCAGAGTACAGTTTTCTGCAAAATTTACATTTGCACTACTTCTGAATTGTACTATTTGCTCTTACAATTAATTAATAAGAGCTTTATTTTGATCAATTTATTCTTTATATATTTTTAGATCCCTATTTAATATAGATATCTCTTAATTTTTATCTTCAATTTCTTCTTCTAACTTTTATTTCAAATCACCAATATCATAATAAGCATTTTGCAATATATCATAATTTTATTATTTATCATTCAAGTTTTGTTACAGTTCATCGTTATTTTTTTATAAATCTAAAAGTTACTCCTAAATTTAAGATTGCTATTAAGTTTAATTATTATATTCAGATATTAATTTTTCTTAATCTTCAATCTGTAATTCATAAGAAAGACACTTAGCTTTTAAGCAGTCTAATTCAAACTTGCTTGCCTACTCTTTCATTGACATTTCATTTATTTCTTCCTATTTAAATTATAATTCCGAAAGATTATCTTATAATTTCTATTCTTATTCTTCTATTTAATCCTTCAATTTTTAATTATGTTATTCATTTAATTCAATCTTTTATTGTAATTCATTAATTAATATTAAACCATCTTCATATTACTAAGATAATTTGCTCTTTTCTAATTCAGCCTATTTTAAATTAAATTTCAATTCTTCTACATCTTCGCTTGTCTCATTAAACTTCTTACTTTATTCTTTTATAGCCATTTCAATTTACACTTTTTATTATTCCAATTACTTTAATGCATCTTATTATGAAATAATTTATTATTATAACATTTGTTGTTATTAATTGCTATCTATAGATTAAGAATCTAATTATTTATTTTTGTAAACTATTTATTAATTTAATTCGTTTAACTCTTCTTTAAGTTTTTGAATTAAAACTAGTTAATCTTAATTCAAGCACATTTAGGTTTATAAATTTTCTTATAATTCTTATATTTATTTTTATTGATTATTATTTTCATTTACTTAAACCATAATTTGATTTTTTAGTTCATTCACTAATAATTCTTACTATTTTACTCTATTTTCAGAAGATAATAAATCCATCTTAAATTTTTCAACTTCTTGTGATTTCTCTTAAATTTGTTTTAGATAATCATTTTCCTTACTTTAGAGATATTAATTTAATTGACTATGGTTATTCTCTTTATCATTTAATTATTATATAAGATTTTGATTCTAAATTATCTTTTTATCCTAATTTTCAGTTTATGTTTTCAAACTTTCTAATTTTGTTTGATATTCTTTTTCTTTGTTTTTTAAACTTTCTATTTAAATTTCTAATTACTTATTTACTTCTAATAGCTTTTAAGTTTAGTTTTATTATTTAAGTTCCAAATTTTCCTTAATAGCATTTTATAATTATTCTTATTCTATTTCCAATTATTATTTATTTTATTCTAATAATTAATTCTTTTCTTCTATTTCTAAGTTTAACTCTTCTTAAACGTTGTTTAAATTTGAATTTATTTGCTTTAATTAAGAATATTCATCTTCCACTTTTTTTAATTTTTTTAATTCTTATTTAACTAGTTTGATTATATCTTAATTTTGATCCAGATTAATAGTAATATTACCTGTCATTTATTAGTGCCATTATTAAAGCATTTATGAATACTTTTTATTTTCTTATTCCAAATTAGAAATTTATAATAGAAATTAAGAATTCTATTTTTGTTATTCTAAATTTAAATTTCTAAATTCATTCTTTTATTATTCAATCTAAATCAATTTTGAAGTTATTTATGATAAAATTTCATCAAATTTATCTAATTCTGATTAAAATTTTGATATTTATTTATTATTACCATCAGAGATAAATAATTAATCACCAAACTTACTACTTTATCTTGATATTGCATTTTTTGGAGATTAAGATTTATATAAAAGATTATTTTACTTTTATTTGATTAATTGAATGAGTTATTCAAAAAATTTATCTTTTTCATCTTATAAAATTGAAATTTGTTGACGTAATGTTTCATTTTCATTTATTAACAATTCAAGTTTATTGTTAATATCTTATAATTTATTTTGTAATATTTATTATAGATTATTATCATCTGATTTTTTTAATTTTTCTTGTAAGACCTTATTTCTTGATTATAATTCTTCATTATAATTTTCATATTTAATTAAGTCCTATTATCCTTTATTTAACTATCTTATTTATTAATTAATTTAATTTTCAGCCTGATTGATTACATCATTTTTTGAGATTATTTCATTCTATAATTATTCAATATTTTCTAAAAGATGATCTTTTTAATTATTTAATGTAATTAATGAAATTTTCAATTGGTTTATTTCTTCCTATTACTCTTTTTAATTGTCTAATTCTTCATATAATTATTTTTCCTTTTGTTAATATTATTAAATGATTTTTTCATTTGTCATCATAACTTTATTTTAATCATCAATCTATTTATGTAATAATTGTATTTAAGATTATTACTTGATAATTTAAACATTTAATTAATCATTTAAATTTTATAATTCTTAATTATTTTCTTCTCCAAATTTTTCTTGAATTATTAATTATTAATATTTTTTTTCTAAATTACTTTAATCTAATTTCATTTCATTAATCACTTAAATATACTTTTAAGTATCATTATCTTTTTTATTTTCATTAATCTTTTTAAATTTCATCAAATCATTTTACAATTAAATAATTTTTTAGTCCTTATCTTTTAAAGTATTTTTAGATAAAGAAAATTGATTAATCATTTCTTTTAGATTTTATGAGAGCTCTTTAATTGTATCCTTTTAACCATATTAAGATGTTTATAAACATTATGATACTTAATAATTAAGTTTCTCTATTTATAACATGACATTTTCATGTAAAGATACTAATTTTTAATGTTCATTCTATATATTATCTATTTACTCATGTTATGAATTCTATTTTTTTGGGGTTTCAAATCTAGATTTTTCTCTTGCAATAAAAGCTAAAATATTCTTAACTTCATCAATTTTTTCTTTACTTTCTTATTTTTTAATTAATTTGGATAAAATATCTCTCATTTTTTCTTCTTTCACCAATAAATCATTTAATCTTTTTTACTTATATTATAATGCAGTTTATAGATTTCCTTCTAGCCTTATTATTCGACAATCAGCCTTATCTAATTATTAATGACACTCATGTTTAAATTATTCTAATTTTTGTTATTAAATTAGTATTTAATTCTCGTAATTCTTTCTCAAGTATTCTATTTCTTAATCTTTTGTCTTCAAAATATTATACAACTATTTCATTATGGTTTTTCTTTCCTCAGCTTTTTTTTAATAACCTGCTGTTAATTTATGTAAATTCTATTTTTCTTATTCTAATTTTTCAATTTGTTCATCTTTACTTAATTTACATAATGGAATATTTGCTATGAAATCATGGATTTATTGATTTTAATCATCTAATTATGATACTTTGCCATCACTTTCTACTTTTTCATCATAAAAGTGCCTCTTCTTTTTACAAGAGCTAGATCTCGATGGTTATAGTGTTGAATTAAATGGTAATTTCCTTGAATCAAAGTATTCAGAATAATTAGCCCTCGTTCTATTTTTTACACGATCAGTTGTGAAAGATGAAGTATGTGTCAATTATTTCGCTTAGTCTTATTGCCTCTAATTTAAACTCTTTATACGATCTAATAAAGTGTTCCCAGAATTTGAGGGTGGAGATGAGGAAGTTGGTTTAGTTTGTTTTGGAAGTAAAGGTTTTTTATTCATTTTGAATTATTTTGCTATTATAAATAGTATAATTATCCGTAAGATCAAGCAATATTTAAAATAAAAATAATACAAATGAATCAAAAAGAAATAGATTACATCAATAAAGCTCATGAAAAGTTTTCTTAATTTATTTTGGATCACTAATTTCTTGACGAATAAATTAGGAGTATAGAATTGAGATTATTATACAATAAACCTATGTAGTTGGAAAGTTAAGAATAAGAAATTTTAAAGTTAATTGAATAAAATGAAAAAGAAATATAAGATTTAGAAAAACAAAGAAAAGAATTAAATAATAAGAAATAACAATTAGTTCCTATATATGAAGTTATTTAAGATTAAAAATTTCCTTATGATTTAGGTAGCTTTTTTGAAATTCCTGATGACATTTTATGATTTCATGTGATTTTTTAATGTAATTAATTCATTTGATTCCAAAAACTGATTTCATAAATTACATAAAACTTTAATCTTTTGATTTTCTTTTCATTTGTTGCATTGTAAACAATAAATTAAAATATTTATATGTTAAATTCAAAGAAGCTCATTAAATCAAATCAGTTAACTGAATTAAATAATTTTTTACTATAAGTAAAGCAAGCATTTATAACTGATGTACAATATAAACCAATTAAATTAAGGATTTCCAATAAGCTATTGAATCTGCAAATATTAATGATAATAAATTTCAATTACAAGAGATCATTGAAAATAACATTCCTCAAGCAAAGTAGGATTAATAAAAATAACTAACTTAGTTCCCTTCAGATGATATTTAGAATTTGCTGTAAGGTTTAACAACCCTATTGGAAAAAAATCTATAAGAATCTCATAATTTATACTAAATATTCTAAGCCAATAAGTAATTTAATAGTAAGGTTGAATATTCTAATTCTTCGTTGAAATATTAAAAAGAAGAAAATGTTGAAGAATTACAAGAAGATATTAAATAAAATGACTTAAAATTATTGTAAAAGCAAAATTCACGATTATTGAGTAAAATTGAGTCTCTTAATGAATAAATTACTTAATTAGAATAGGATATATATGAGAACTCTAAAAATTAACGATAATTGATCAGTCTAATTAATTCTACCTATTGTATTTAAAGAATTTAATATACAGTTAAATAAAATTAAAATGTAATTGTAGGGAAATAAAATGATTAAGAAGTAGAGTAAGGAGTCTTTGTCATTGTTGATGATTAGATAATTTTATCTCCTTCTTATCTAGATGAAAATAAAATGATTTTGAATACTTCATAGATTGTAGATATCTCTTATTAAAATGATTTATAGATTATCATTCATTATAATGAGGGTAAATTAATTATAATATTGGAAAATCAATAAGAATTTGCTAAAATAGACTTATCTATATGGTCGATTCTACGAAAAAATGTTTGTCTAAATTAAGAGTATTTAATGTTTTTATTTAATTAGTAAACTATTTGAGAATAGCTTATTTGAAAGACCATTCAGATAAGAAATTAATATAGACTATAAGAAATTAAAGGAGTAATTATTTCATATAATTCCATTGATGGAATAAGATTAGAAATAACAATAATAATAATAATAATAATAATAATAATAATAATAATAGTTCACATTAAATATCAAAAATTCTGATCATTTTACTGAAGTTCATTAGAATAGTAATATACAAATGCAATCTCACTAATCACCTGAATTAAGAGGAACACTACCTAAATAAATGATTCAAGTTAATTCATAAACAAGATTATAGCATGCTCTGCTTTAATTAAAATAAGGTTTTTCCATGATTAAATATTCAGATGGGTAAAGAAAACCAAACATCAAGATTATTTATTTAACTGAAAATGAATAATACATAAAATGGAAGGAGGAATTGCAACCTTTTGATTAAAAGAATACTTCTGACAAAAAATCCATCTAAATTTCATAAATTAAGGAAATCAAAGATAATGCTTAAGGATCAGGTTTTGAAAAGTTTAAAAAATATCGAAAGGGAAAAGAGTCTCTAGGGATTACTATTATTGCAAAGAGAAATCTAGAGTTAGATGCTCCTAAATAAGAAATTAAAGATTTATTTTTAGAATGTCTAAAGATTTTACTTGAAAACAAATAAAATAACAAACTAGATTAGAAAAATAGAAAATGAGTAAATTCAATAATTTAATTATTATATTTTACTAAAAAAGATTTAAATAATTACAAATTGATTAACTCTTTTTTTGTTTTATTTATCATTTATACCCAAAGTTAAAATTAAAAAAAGAGAAATCTTAAATTTCATTAATATTATACTAATTCCAGCTTTAATCTATCATGTTCCATTTTTAACTTTGCATATTTGAAATCCCACATATTATCTAAGTCCTTTAATTTAAATTCTAAATCTTCAATCTCATCTCTTAACTTTTCATTATCAGCTTTACATTCTTTCACTAATGAAGTTTTTTAAACATCCAATATAATTATTTGCTATTTAAAATCTTCACTCATTTTTTTTTTCTCCTATTCTGCAACTATAATTTTTTGTTCTAAATCCTTTTTTGCTTAAGTGATCTTCTCTTATGTTTTTTCTTTATATTTTTATCTATTTAAAAATAATCAATTACTTGTATTTTGTAATTTACTAACTGCATTTCAACTCAGCTTATTCTAATTTGGATTTTAGTGTTAAAACATCTAAAGTTAGATTATCTATTTATTTATCTTTGTCAGAAATTATTTAGTTTAAATTCTTTAATTTTTAATCTTTATCTCTCTTCTCCATCATAATTTTACCTAAATTGTCTAAATTTGATAATTCTTATTTCTTATAAACTTATATCTGCTTTTCTGAATCTTATAACTATTATTGAAGCCTCTATGAAAATCAGAAATAAAGATACTTTAATTTCATTAAGATTTTTATCTAACGAAGCTGTGTAACTTAATTCTAAATTTTTTATTTCCTCTTATTAATCTAATATTTATTTTTTCAATTCATTCACTGTACTCATTTAATCAACTAAAACTAAATTCAATTTTTACTTTTCAATTATTCTATCTATTGATAATGATCTTTATGTAATTAACTTATTTGCTCATTTAACCTTTTCTAACTATCTTATTTTTCTTAATATACTAATCTTTCTGTTATACTGAGTTATAATTATAACTAATTTTAGTGAAAAATTTACTTCTTATTTTTATTATTATATTTTGTTCAAGTCATCTACTAACTTGGATAGTTAATCATTTAACTTTTATGTGTATTGTTATTCTACATTCAATAATTCATAAGTCTCATTATTTTTTTAACATAATTTAGCATTATTTTCCTCTAATTGCTCCATTTTCAAAAAAAAATTGCTTGTTCTAGCTTCCACTTCTAAATTTTTTTCTTAAATAAAATTAATTTTCCATTTTTTATAGTTTTCAATTTCCACTTACAACTATTATATCTACAGATCCCTTTATTCAATAATCTCCTCTAACTTTACTGTATAATCTCTATCTTTTTTTACGCTTATTGTCAACTATTCCAAAATTTCACTTATTGTGCTTGAAGAAGATAAATTCTTATCTTTAACAATTTAACTGATTGTTTCTAAAAGCAGTTCTTTATCCACTAAATAATTAAATCAATATTACATTTCAAAGCTTCGGTAAGATTTAATATAGTATCTTTTAGTTGATAATTCTCCTCAAGTAATGGTTAAATTAAAGACATAAAATATTTAGTGTTTTCGGAATCCTTTGTATTTTCCTAAGGATCTCCATATTTAGAAACATAAAAGCTAATTTCTTAATTGCTCAGATGCATTAATTTTGAAGATGGAGATATCTATCTTACTCTTTCGGTTTTATAATTACGACCTTCTCGATTATAATTTTATAAATTCATTTTATTAATATTTATATAACTTTAATAAACTCATTTTTTTTACTTTTTTCCTCTAGCCTTCTATTACTCTGTTATTTTCTCTATAATTGCGGCTCTACTTTTTTCTGTTAATAGCCCATTTGATTTAAATTATAGCCTAGTTTAATTTGAATTATTTACTTCGCCTATCTACAAGCTTCATCTTCGCACCCATGTCTTTCAGCATATGAATGATATTGGCAATATAAATTATTACAAAATTTACATTTTTAAGCCAACCATAATATACTTTAACTACATTGAATATTATCAGACAGAAAGGAACATTTTTTCTCATCTTTTAGAGTAATATTAGCAAAAAATTCATCTTCCTCTTTTTACTATTACTCTTTAGTTTTTTTTTAATTTTTATTGGGTTATTTTTTCTCTTATTGTTATTAAGAATCTTATTTAGGTTGTTTCTATTATTATTATTACTGTTTTTATTGTTATTGTTATTATTATTGCTGTTTTTATTATTGCTATTATTGTTATTATTCTTATTTTTATTGTTATTGTTATAATTATTCCTATTTTTATTGTTGTTGTTATTATTATTATTATTATTATTGTTATTATTATTGTTATTGTTGTTATTGTTATTGTTGTTATTTTTCTAGATTTTGACTTTTATCAACCTCTTTGTCCTCTATAATTTGATTTTTAGATATATTCTAATCAACCATTTCACTCTTTTCTAAGTCATTCTATTGAATTTCTAAAATTTATTATTTGCAATTTTATGTTTTAGTTAATTTCAAAGTTTTTAATTTGTTAGTACCAACACTTTCATGATATAAATTATATTTTTCTGCTAATTCATGAAGTTCTTTTCTTTAAAATCCATTTTAATTTTTAAAAATAAGTTCCTATTCATCTGAATTTATAAAATTAAGAACCTATGTTTCAACTTAAGACACAATATTTTAATCTTATTCTTATTAAACAAAATTTGGTGCTTTTTATTAATTTTCAATTTTATTATTTTTATTTTTATTTTGCTCTTTCATTTGTATTTTAGGTTACGCATTTTTCTTCTTCTTTACATCCTATTAAACTTATTCTATTTTTATAGGTATTTAAATTTTTTCATCGTGTTAATATTCCTATGCACTTCTCTGTTCTCCATTTTCAATAAAGTAATCAACTAATCTTTTCAAAAATGGATCTTTTGAAACAGTTTCACTATCTCCTATAAGGCAAACAAATTTTTTGGCTCTTGTAATGGCAACATTCATTCTTCTGGATTCACATAAGAAACCTACTTCTCCTATTTAATTAGATCTAACCATTGAAATTATGATACAATCTTTTTCTCTTCCTTAAAATCCATCTACAGTTGAAATTTCGATATCATTAATTTTTGACTTTAATAATTAAACTTAAGCATTATATGGAGTGATAATTCCAATATCTTATTTCCATACACCTAGATTTATTAACTCTTCAGAAATTATTTGAACTAATCCTGATTCCCCAACATTATATTTGGATTTATTTTAATCATCAAAATATAATAAACTTTCTTATTATTGTTCATAGAAATCACAACATGAAGTATCAACAAAAAGTAAAATAGTATCACTTATAGTTCTATTTGCTACTGATTAGTCAGCAACTAAATGCCCTTCATAAAATTCTTAAGATGACCATTACATAATAGATTTATTCATTCTATATTATACAGTCAATTAAGTATTAATTTGAAGTTCATTTTCAATTCTTTAAAATAAGGTCATTTCCAATCCAGTATTTTTTGTTTTGACAGTAGGAGGTAATTAACAATGATCTCCAGCTAAGACTATTTTGTTCCCTTTAAGAATTGGAATCCAACAACTTATTTCTAATGATTGTGCACATTCATCTATTACAACAACATCAAATTTAATATTTTTGGTTAGCTATTAAAATTAAAATTAACCACTTCCAACATTTGTACTAAATATTATTTAACAATCTTAAATAGCCTCCTCATATGCCAATTATTACTATTCAAAATACTCCTTTTTCTTTTATCTTAACTTATCTCTAAGTTCAGCTGCTTCTTTTCTCTCTGCTCTATTAAGTTTTTTTTCAATCTATTAAATTTCAGTTTTTATGCTCTTCATTCTAAATTGATTTATCAGTTTTAATACATTGCATAACTGGTAGTCTTTTTCACTAATTAATCAATGCAAACATATCTAACTAAATCTGTCATCCTTGCAGGGTTTCCTATTCTACAAACTTTCAATTGGCTTATACTTTAAATCCTTTCTATCATATTATCAACTGCAATATTAGAATTAGCACATGCTAACACCTATCATACTTAAAATCTACTAAAATACTTTCTGCCTTTGAACCAAAACAGCCTATTTAATATATTCACAAACAGTTCTAGTTTTTCCTGTTCCAGGAGGACCATGTATTAAAGAAATATGAGGTTGATTCATTGCCTTTTTAACGGCAATTTTTTGTTATTCATTTAACTATTATATTGTATCACCTGAGAACTCAATGTTTGAGTCTACTTTCTCTTTTATTTTATGTTCTTATTGATCACCAAACAAAATCTATATAATTGAATGCTTTTCATACTATTACTTTAAATCATCTATAACTTATAAATGTCTACGTTTTAACAAAAGAAGTACCTTTTATATGTAACTTAATTTTCTTATAAACAAATCCCATAAATTGAATTGTCATCTGGGATTTTACAATTTTGTTCTAAAATAATTCTTAAATTCTTTCTATATCTATCAATTACACCAATTGCATCAGGATTTTAAAATTTCTATTAATTTAATACTTTAGACCATATATAGATTCCCACTTAATCACCTTATTTTAATCTAAAATTTTCTTATTTTATTTCTGAAAATTCTTTATTTTATTCCTCTTTATTGTCTTCTTATTGTAATTTTTATTATAATTATTATTCAAACACTAGTACTTATCTATTTCCAAATGTCAATTTAGTTTTGACTAATTTCAATTTTCCTAAACCATAACCCATTTATATAATTTAAGCGTGATTCAATTCTTAACTTATTAATTAAATGAATTTTTGTTCTTCTTCATGTTCTTATTTTATCCATTATTACTATAATCCACAAAATTGTTCAAATGATTCATAAACTTTTTATGTCTACTTTATCATTATATTTATAAAGTATAATATAAACTGTTATTATTAATATTTGTGGTAATTTATGGAAATAATCATCTAGCAAACCATAAAAAAAATCAATAGAGGATTATTTATTGCTCTAGAGGGTCTTGATAAATCAGGCAAATCAACTTAAGCTAAATTACTTTCATAAAAATTAAATGCAAAATAAGTATCATTCCCAGACAGAACTACTTAGCTTGGACTTATTATTTCAGATTATCTAAGAGGAAATAAAAATATGAGTGATGAAGTGATACATTTATTATTTTCAGCTAACAGATGGGAGTAGCAGTAAAAAGTATAATAAATTCTAGCACATCTATTTTGAAATAACTTTAAAATGGAACTAACATTATAAGTGATCGTTATGCTTATTCTGGTGTGGCTTTTTCAGCAGCAAAAGGTTTACCAATTGAATGGTGTAAGGCTCCTGATGCAGGACTTATTTAACCAGATATCACATTCTATTTAACTGCCCCAATTGATGAGTTAAGTAAAAGAGGAGATTATGGAAAAGAAATATATGAAAATTCTTCATTTTAATATAAAGTAGGCAGCTTTTTTGATCAATTAGCATTATAAGAAAATTTTCATAAAATTGATGCACTTAAAAGTATTGATGAAATTTAAGCAGAAATTTTGAATCATATTTCTGAGAAACTAAAAAATACTAGTTTATTACAGTAAAAGAAACTTTGGAAGTAAGTTTTGTGAATATGATTTTATTTTATTATCTCGGTTAAATGAGTTATAAAACAATTGATGATGAAATAATTAAATATATATAAAGTAGGACATCACAATTCAGATTTTATTTTTTTTGGAATCTAATCCTTATGCAATGACTAATTATTAAGTATTAAATTACTTTGATTTCTAAATTAAGATTCTCTGGAACTCTGAAATAAGGTTTCTAACCTTCAAGACAATCACAAAATTATCTAATTATATTTTCAATATCAAGTTTTTCTTTAACTAATTCTTCTTCCTTTATTCTAATCCCATAAAAAAAACTTTCACTAAAATTAAAGAGAGATCCAGGTATATCATTTTCATCTCCTTAAACAAAATCTGTTTAAAAACTTTTAGGATAAAGATGAAATTCTATTGCTTTATTAACATCACCTTCATCCAACATTTTATTTAATTTTCTTAACTTAGATTCAATATGACTTTTCCATTAAATTAGATCATCCTTATTCTTAGACAATGCACGTATTTACAGATATGTGAAATAGATATCAAAAAATTAGATTTTCTTTAATAAATCAGACTATTATAAGTAATTCATAATACCCATTATAATTCAGATAAGCAAATCTTTTGCATGATAATATTTGCTAATTTCAATTATTCTTCAATAATAGTAAAAGTACAATTTGATACATTATATGCAGAATTAATATATGGATAAACAGGTGTTAGAATTGTCATTACATTATGTTACTTTTATTATTATTCAAAAAGAGAATTTCTCCAAATTTCATCACATTTTTGAATCACAACTGGTAATTCATTCCATTTCCATTATGAAAAAATGAAGAAGAATCTTTCAATCAATCCTTAAACACTGTAATTTGGATAGAGTTGAAATATCTTATGAGTCAATATTTACCATGAAATTCCTCCCAAATAACCCATCACATTCCCATAGATACCTCTATTGATAGCCCAAGCCTTAATAAACTTCAAAAATGACAAATAAGATTTTTGATGACAGTATTTTGAAAAGTAATCACCAACTTTTAATCCATTTAGAGACCTACTAGATTTCTCATCAACCGGATCACTCTAACTTAAAGGTTTCATTATCTTCTTAACACAGGCAAATACTAGATCGAATTATATTCCTATATTATAGTATAAATATTTAAATACCTGCAAATTTAAATCTAATCAAAGGAACCATAGCTTCTTAAATACAATATAAATTTGTCACTTTTGAATTTGAACTTAAAATTGAAGGTAGTTGTTAAAAGAAATGAAGTTCTCTATCTATTTAAGGGGGAGCCAATATAATTAAATCAATGTCACTATCTTTTCCATTTGCTCCAAATCTATAGGATCCAAAAACTGCCAATTCTCCAGCAAATTCTTATTCAACTGATTAATATAGTTTTAACCAACGAATAATGTTCTATCTTAACTCCTCTATTAATTTATCTTTTGTTTTTTTACTTATTTCATCATCAAAAAAATTGATTGATTGCTTTTGCTTAAATTTAGTAATACTTATAAAATTTTTGGAATGTTTGCATCGCTTTATGGGTCATAATAAAAATCTGTTTGTTATGTATAAATTTCATGAGGGTTTCTAAATTTATTAAGCATATCCTAAGGGCTGACAAACTATTTCATTTTTTAATAAAATAATTATTATATGATTAAAAATTTAAAATATATAATATATAATATATTCATATATAATGAATTAGATTCATATACTTAAAAAAAAGTATGTTTAAATATTTTAATGTAAATAGTTATCAAATTATTGATTATATACATTTCATTACATTCAATATATTATAAGAAATGTAAAAGCAAACTTAGAATGTAAATAATTGAGGGAAATAATTGTTATATATAATGCTTGTTGTTTTGGAATATATTAAAATCTTTAATTTTCATTTTTCAAATTATGGCAGAATAAACATAAGACAAACAATTCAAAGGAGTAAAGAAGTTCACTTATAGAGGACTCTAACTTGAAGAGTTAGTTAAACTACCTATGGATAAATTAGTGGAATAATTCAGAGCCAGATAAAGAAGAAGAATCTCAAATCAAGGGGAGAAGGTGCATGCTTTCTAAAATTTAATGAAAAAGGTAAAGATTTGATAATATATATTTAGATTAGAAAAAGCAAGAAGGAAACATTGCCTGGTGAGAAACCAAAACCTGTCAAGACTCATTAAAGAAATACTATTGTTGTTCCAGAAATGGTGGGTTCAATTGTTGGAGTTTATAATGGAAGACAATTTAGCAATGTTGAAATCAAGTTTGATATGATTGGCAGGTATAAATGATTTAAGCACATTTTTAGATATTTGGGTGAATTTTCATTAACCTATAAACCAACAAGACATGGAAAGCCAGGTGTTGGTGCAACTAAAGGATCTTAACACACAGATTGATATTATGGATTTAAAAGTACATTAAATTAATTTATATATATTTTTTGTTTTCTTTTTATCATACTTAAAGTTTGCTATCACTTTGTTTTGATGTAGTGTCTTAAGATAAAGCCTAAGGTTTATTCATTTCCAAGAATCTTTTATATCTTAATTACTCAATTATTTATTCTCTTTATTTTATGAGACTCATATTTTATTTAAATTTCTTTTATTCTTAATCCATTTACTTATCACATTTATTGTTATATTATTATTTTATGGATCCGAATCTTTTCTCATTTTCTGCACTTAATTCTCTAATTTTATCAAATTTCTCTTCTAATTCTTCTTTCTTTTTTTATAAATGTTCAACTAAATATTAATCCTTTTTAGCAAATTTCTCTTCAACTTTTTATCTCTTATCTCTATTTAATAAATATAATTTTTTACTCAAACTATTTGAGTTTATCTGAATATCTCTTTTTAAATTATTCTTCTTTTTGTTTAATTTCTTCAACTTGTTCTTTTTCCAATTCTTATGATTTATGTTATTTAAGTTTCTTTTTTTCTTCCTTCTAAAATTTTTCAATAACTGAAGCTAAATTAGAGTTATAAACATTTTAAAATTAAGCTTCACTTCTACTAATCAATAAAGGTAATTTTGTAGACCATTCATCAGATTTTCTACTTTTTTTGAATGATTTACGAGTTCTATCTGTTTATATTTCTTATAATCTCTATTACATCAATTATCTATCCTATTCATCTTTCTTTCTAAGGACTTAATGTAATTTTTCTTCATATATCTTTTATTTTTCCTCTAAAACATCTACATATGTTTATTTTATATTGTCAACTCTCTTTTATCTATTTTATTTATTATATAATAAAATACGCATTTTAGATATTTTACTCAGTCTATAATTTTTTTATTTAAGCATTTTTATATTTTTCCTCTTAAATAACTGTCTTCATCTTAGTCGAAACTTCTAAGCTTTTAGATACATCTTTTCTTGCAATTTATGATTTCTATTTTAAATTATTTAATCTATTTTTTTTCTTTTTTTCCAATATAATTTCAAGCTTTTCTCTGTATTTTTCCTATTCTTCTTAAGTCTATTCCTCTAATTCTTTTCTTTTCTACATTATTATTTTTTGAAATAATTTACCTATTATAGTTTGTTGAATTTTTATAATTGGCGATCACTTGATTAAACTTGACTATCTATCCAACTTTCAATCATTTCAGTGGGACTTTTATAAGGGGCATATTCACTAATATTGATACTACTATTCATGCTTTGATCTAGAGTTTAGATCGATTTGGGACGTTACTATTTTTCAATCCATTCTTCTCTTTTATACTTATTCCTCTACAAAATCACAGACTTTTTTATTTAAGCAACCTAGAAATAGTGCAACCAATATCTCTTTTCTGTTAATTCTGAAGATTCTCCATTTTTTTTAAACTCTAATTTATCACTATGAGTAAAAGAAATTATTGTACAGCAATTCCAATTAATTAGAAAATATGTTTAAATCTTATAATGCCTTGTTTGTTTTTGGAGATTAAGGATCTAATTTTATATTATTCAAATTAACAAGTGTCTCACTGGGTTTGATTTTGAAGTCTTTAAGGAATTTCTTATCTAAAGTCCTGTCATAGATGTCTTAAATTCTTTTACTTAGGATTGCATGTTTTCATCAATTAAGTGGTCAGTTTATATACAGGTTCTTCAAATCTTAGGGGTTGACCCTATTCATTTTATTATTATTCCATTATTTAATTAAATGTAGAAATTAGAAAAAAATACGAATACAGTTACTTATCTCAACAAAACAAAATATTTTAGAATGAGTAGATTTAAAGAAGCAAATAATAAATTTGTATTTATTCGTTTAAATTTTTTGTTTTCTCATATATTAAGAATGGAGATTAACTTCTTTTTAATTATTTTTTTAAAGGTAATGAAATATATAAGAATATAGGAGTTTCTATGAATAAGTATTTAAATCATTTAGATATTTAAGTTTAGTCAAATTTTGATTTTATTTCCTTTCTTTAATATTTTGATATTTTTTTTGTAAAGAATTTAAACTCAATTTTAATATAAGATAATGTTGATTTATAATTTATATTTTAGTAATTCAATAATTAAACAGGGAAGCTTTATATTATTAAAAGCTGAAAAAATAATTTTATTATAATTCTTATTTATTTACTAATAAATTAATTAATATTTAAGTAGTTCTTTCTATATTTTATACTTGAAATTAACAAAAAATCTTTTGTTAATTTGGTATTTAACAATATTTTGAATACATATTTTACTATTAGATAACTATAAAGGATTAAATTATTAAATTAAATTATTATATCAAATCAACTGCCTTATTCAAAATTATTCTATTATAAGGAGCTTATTTGTTTTATGGGTACGAAATATAACATTAATGGATATTAAAATTATTGAAGTTGATAAATAATCAAAAGATAATTTGTATGATATTTGATTACTGAATTAAATATTATATTTCAATTTAGTAAATTTGATGACTCATCTATGACTGTTAATACAAATTCTTAAGCTTCTTTCAATTTCCAATGAACTTCAATCTTTATTTTCTCTTTTATGAATTTATAAATTTAAATTAGATCTTCAACATGTTTAGCCTCAATAATTTTACATTCCTTTTTGGTATGAATTTAAAAATTATGCAATTTTAACTTATCTGATATAATTTATTCTATATCAATATTTTGATATGCAATTTAAATTACTTGTGGATATCCATAAGTAAATTTAATTCGTTCTCCTTATTGATTAAATTGATATTTTATTTTATCTATAAATTCCTCTTTAGTACAATCTTTCAATTATATATGAATTGTAGTTGATGCAATAATAATATCTTGAATATAAGTATCTTGAAGAGTTTTAAGGATTTTGATTAATCTATCGAAATCATTTAATTTAAGTTTTCTAATTACAATCCAATGTTTCCATTTTTAAAATTAATTTAATTAATCATCAATTTATAAATTTAAATTAGCTAAATCAATATTTGGATGAGGTTGAAGATTTTAATCTAAATTTTCACAAGAATTAATTTCTTTTAATAAATGATGATTCATTCTTAAATCTTACTTATATTACATTTAATTTTTATCCCCTCTTTCCTTTGAGGATTAACTTGCAAATCTTCTATTTTTCATTCTAGTTTCAATAAAACAATCTCTACCTATTCTTTCAGAATCAATGAAATTTTAATTAAAATTAAGAATTTTAATTAATTATTTTAAATAATGATGTCTTACAGCTTTTGATTGATCACCTTATCTTTTAAAACAAAATGTAGCTTCACATTATTAATGATGTTCAATTAATTCGCCAAAAGTATAAACAAATGAACAATTATATTCTCTAATCAATTCTATTTTAATTATAAAATATCCGTCAACTTATTCACCCTCATATGTATAAACTGGTAATAAATCAAGTTTAACTTATTTGTCAAATATTAAAGTTGGATGAATCATATCTAAACATTCATCCCATATCCATTATTGAAAATAATAAATGTTATTTCCAACATAAAATCCTCTTACTTAAAATGAATCTTTAATTCCAATAAATAAAGTGCCTCCTTTTTGATTCATAAATGCACTAACAGCTTTTTTAATTATAAATTGATTTTTAGCTTCTAAATTGACCATCTCTTTATATTCAATAGTTTCATCCTCTGGAACATGAATGAATTCATTTTATATAAATAATTTCCTATTCAATAAATCTTCCTTGCTTCTAACAACCTTTACATCTTTAAATACGGGAATAGATTCATAATAATCATTCAATTCAATATCCACAAATTTTTCTGCCAATTCATTACTTTCATATTCAATAAATTTCTTAATTTGTTTAATTAATGATATATGTAATTAATTTGATGAATAAATATCTAAATCTGAAGATTATTTAATTATTTGATCAAAACACTCTTAGGTTTTCTATTAGTATAATAAGCACATAATACATTTTAGGTGTATTCCTCAATTAAATTATAAACATTCATATATGTTCTATCAAACAAATTAATCTTGATTGATTATGCAACAGAACTTATTTCTTAATCATGTATTAAAGGTAAAAGTACCATAATGTTATTGAACTTAAATTTTTGGAATAAACTAATCAATAATTTTATAGAATTAGAGTGCTAAACTAAATTTTTTAATAGTTAAATAATGTACTGAAGTATCTTTCTATAATATAAGCTAAATTTTCTTCTTCTATCAATTTAATTGGAACTATCAAACCAAAAACTAAAGTCAACAAACAAAGGAGACTTAAATTTTGTTCCTCCAAATTATTACAACAATCTTGTAATAGTTTTTTGAAATGATCTTAATTATTGGACAACTCCTATAATAATTTTTCTTATTCTGTAAGCTCCTTATTCTCCAACAAATCATCAATCCAAACAGTGATTTATTTAAATAAAGGGTATAACTATAGTTTTTGGATGAGATCCAATTCATTTTTAAATGCAAGGTAAAATTTTTCCTTCATTAATTAATTATTTTACAAATTCTTGTATAAAAACAAAACAAACTAATTCAAAAAACTTAAGTATTTCTCTATAAGTCTAATTGAGAAACTTAAGGTTGTTATTGTTAAGTCTCATTAATTAGTGGTTTCATAGTCGTCTTCATCTCGTCTGTTCTACTACTCCATTAAAGTATGTCAGCCTCTTTCTGGATGGAATATTTAAGGATGGATTCTTAGTCAAATTAACTCCTGCAATTAGGACAATTCTGGTGATATGTAGTATCACATTACTTTATGTACATTCATCCATTTATCAAAGCAAGATGTATGGAAGATATGATTGCAATAGGTGACTCTTACATGTGATTCATCGTAGAATAGTTCAAGGCAAATCAGGCATTAATTTAAGGTCACAAATTTCTCACATTTATTTCGAAGTGCTGCAAATTCTATGGATGGAAAGAATTAATCTATGATAGATGGTACATGTTTTAATTCATATTTCAAATCCTCTTTTTTTTGTTCTTTTTATTTTTTATAACATTTTGATTTTATAAGACAAAATACAAAACAGATTGACATTGATGATAGAATAGTAGAAAGAACTATAATTAATTAGTTATTATCAGTGCTTTTATTAGAGCTTTCCAAATAAGTATTGTAATTTGAATCAAAATATACTAGATAATAGTAATTAATCGATGAATTAAATTCTTCTCTAAAATGGAATACATTATCATAACATTCCTTGATGTGATCTAAAGAAATATATAAAGTCTTATTATTCTATTATGTAATTAGGTTAAGATTGAAATTTTATGTAATACAAAATCCATAGAATGTAGTTGAATTTTGAAATTCTAACAAAATTTCTTGGCTTTCATTTTAACCTTTTTATACATCTACATAATAAATCTTTCCACCCTAAAATATTTATTATGATGTAAGATCATCTATGATAAAATTACAATCCTAACCAACTTGATAAAAATTGCAATTGCAATATTGATTTTTACATTCCGTTTCATTATAGCATTCCCTGATTATAAAGTAAATATTTACAAAATGCATTAATTGGAATTGATTTAATATATTCTTACAATTATATTGGCTTCATAAGTTGATTGAAATCCTATATATAATGATTCATCATATTAATAGATTTGATAGTAATTCGATATTGATTTATTGATTGATTATTTCTACAAGATGAGATACTAAGATTGTTTCATTTGATAAGAAAACCAATTTACAAAGCATCTAATTAGAATTAATACTCACTTTTCTTCTGAGAGCAATTACATGAATGTAGTAGAAGTAGGCTTTATGAGGCAAATAAATAGAAAAGGGTGAATTTGTTAATCATCAATATATTAAGAATCTAAGGTGATTTTGATTTGATTTTTTGACATATTGAAAGGAATAGTGATAAAATTAATACCTTTGAATGAATTTTGTTAAATAATTGGGAATGTCAAGAAGCACCCAAGAAAGAGGAAATAACAAAATATCATTATTATAAAATATAAAAACACTCAGGTATTTTAAAAAGAATTGATAAATTTTGTAGGCTCTCAATGAATAAAGAATTAGAAAAATGTAAAATACAAATATATATATATATAAATAAATAATTAATATGAATACAACTTCAAAACCATTTATAATAAGACATATATAAGAAAACTATTTGGTTTCATCTGAATCATCTTCATTTAATGCAATTATAGAGAAAAGAATATAATTTGTGTAAGGAGCAAATACTTTTATAGCAGTATTAATTTATTTGAATTAATAGGTGATGTTGAGTTATGATAGCATATAGCATGGATTCTAATTTTTTCAATATTATGATAAGTGTTTATCTTACGCTTATATGATAGGGGCATTATTGATTGGGAATATATTTTGGATTTTATGTTCAATTTTTGGATTTTATTCGATTGATGCAAAGAATTCATAAAAAATTCATAGGTATAAAATGTTTAAGACTAGGGATATTTTTGGACATTATTGTGGGTATTATTTACTAGAATTCTAGTCTATGGATATATGGCATATCAAATGAATTAGTATCATATATACCCAGAATCTGAAAAGGTAATTAGTGATATTGTTTGTGAATCACTTAATCAAACAGGATTAATCATTATACAAATCACAATTGAATCAATAGTTTTGTTGATTATGATCTATTTCTCTCATTCCATTCGACATTACATAAGATGTAAATTTGAAATATAATATTAGTATGGGAATTCAATGAAAATTCAAAGAATTGGGGTGGAATATGAATTAATATCAATTTATATAAATCATAATGTTTTAGATTAATCATATTTTAATTTCTCTTATTCAAAAATTTCATAGTTTTGCAATTAAATCAAATTATATTTATCTAAAGTTTTCGTTACATCTTTCATTAAAATTTGACTCTATCTTGAATATTATTCTTAGTACAATAAGATTTATTCATGTTCTTATTATTATATTAAAAGATTAGCCCATCTAATCAATTCATTTAATTTTAATTATGATTTCTACTTCATATTAACCATATTTGGACAATCATAATAATACACAATCATTTCATCACTTACTACAATATCATGAATAATATCTGGTTGATTGATTAATGTTTATAAATATGACTCTAGAACATCACCTTCATATTTCTTCATTCTAATAAGCTCATAACAAAAATTCCAAATGAAAATTTAAGATCTTTTGCCATATATTTAACATAGCTTTATCAAACTGAGATAATACTCTTGTAATTATTATTGAATATAAGCAATAAGTTCTTATAAAGCATATAAATTAAAGAAGGAATCATGTGATCCATGATGATCTTTCTAACACTTTTATTTGATCTAATTTATTAATTTCATCTAAGATTCAATATAGAAATAATGACTCAAAGTAATCTAATATTCAATATCTACAGGTATATGTTTTAAATTCTTAAATTATTAACTTCCACATATTAGACTTTACATTAAATGTCTATAAGCTTTTAATAATTATTAAATCTCTTCCAATTATGATTATCCAAAATTTTATGCCACAATGTAATGTTAATAATAACATATCAATGTTTAAATGATTCTTAATAGAAAGATATTATCCTTTTCATTACTTAGTATCTTTTTGAATAGCTGATTCAACCATATTGCAAAATCAGCTGACTTAAAATTAATACTTGGTTTTATAATGTCCAGATTCATAGATATTGTTTAACTATACAAAAAGTTAACAATTTAAATGATACGAATACAAAATTAATAATCAATCCATTATTAATTTTCAAATAATTCTATATTCAAATATAAATATTTACATGTTAACATTAACAATTATGGACTGTATGTAACCTTTTTTCCAATTAATTTAGTTATCTTCTAATCTTATTAAATTAAATCTTTCGTGATAATTGCTAAAAAAGATGCAATAAATAAATGAAATCCTCTCCATAATTATTCATTTGAAATTTCAGAAGTGTTTAATATTGAGCTTTTAAGAATATTATTAAAAACATAAGTAATCAATTACCTAATAAAATAACTTGGAGTTCTGGCATCTTTGAAACTATCAAGATCTTCATTTTTCTATTTGAGATGTTCCAATTCAGCTAATTTAAGCCATTAGAATAACATATCTATCTTGCCATTTTAAAATTAGTTCATAAATACTGTTGATATTAATTTTAAACTTGTATCATATATCTTACAATATAAATAATATAAATACTGATTTATGTAATGAATTTTAACCTTCATCAGTTTCTAGTAAATCTTCATCTTACAGACCCATTAAGAATTTAGGAAAAGTACTTAAGAAATGTTTATTGGATAGTAAAAATAATTAATTTTCTTTGTTATTTCTCATTAATGTATACAATGTTGTAATCAATTATTGTTTCATCATTATTGGACATATATATAAATAATTTAGTGTTAATTCCATAACATCATGATTCTTAAATGTTAATTTTTCATCAAACATTTAATATTCAGTTATTTTTGTTGAAATAGGAACATTCAAAAGCCATTCTAATATTGAACAAATTAATGGTTCTGAATGTAAATATTAAATAAATTTCTTATTTTTAGAAGATGGTATAATACTCAAAATTAGTTTTTATATTATCTATGTTATAAATTTAATAATACTGAAGGATTTTTGCTTGTAATAACTTAAAATAATTTTATGCAATAAACTTGGAGTACTTAAGATGCTGTTGAGTTATATAAAAGAACTATAAAACTGATAGCTTCAAAGTTCTAAAATACTTTTTGAATTATATCTGTATTAACTTAAGGCAATTAATTCTAAATCTAAATAAACTCTACTTACTAGAAGAATGATTAACAAAGTTTGAACTTAACAATAATTATGATCCTTTGTACAATAGGAAAGCAATTAATGAACAGATATTCCAAATAATGATTCTAGATCATTTAAATTGTTTCCTGTAACTTATTACAAATCATTAACCATTTGATGGAAGATATTATCAATGAACAATCCAAATTGATCAATTTTAGTTTGAGTTTCTTAACTTAAGATTTATTATGGGTATTCTTTATTATTGTGTTATTCACAACAAATCATATCATCAATTTCGGTTGTTTTAAGCTGTGATTATTGTCGACAATATTACCATATATTTAACTATCTCTAATATTCCAAAACTCTTAAGTAATTCTCTGTATTTTTTATCATAAATGGTTTTCAAAATATCGAAATATTCAACTACTACTTTTTTATCTTCAAATTCATAAACAATAAGTGGCCAAATAAAATCTAATAAAATCTATTCTAAAATTTAATTAATACATCTTCTTTCAAAGTCTCATTAACTTTTGTATAAATCACAAATAATTAAGATATGAAATCAATTGTTATTAAATTAATAGGCAATTTTATTTCACTCCATCTCTTAAAAAAACAATCATTCTTAGCTTCAGTCTATATTTATTTTTCACTTAGAATTTGTGCCAAATGTTTCAATTAAATCTACATTTCAGATGTAGTAAATGTTGACACTATATTTCTATAACATTTTACCCTTCTTATGAAAAAGTCTAATGAAATCATCCAGTGTTTTGAATTCAATTTAATCCATAAAATAATTAATATATAAAAAATATACACACATATTGTATTCAATATAAATTCATTTTACTAACTATATTCTAATTAAAATTCTTTTCTATTAAATTTTATGTATATTCATAAAAGTTATATTAATTTAACTAAAATTTATAATAGGTTATTTAATTGTAACTGTTCTAGATGATAGTCAGAAGAGATCGTATCCATCATCAAGGTAAAACTAATCGAGACTTCAAGTAAAACTGTTTCATTTCATTCAAGAATGTTAGATTCATTAAAAAACACTTCAATTAATCAATATAATTCATTAGATGGAGATAGAATTGATTCATTATCTATTCCAAAAAATAAGAAATTCTCAGAAATCTTAGATCAAAAATCTAAAAGAATTGTATAATGTAAAGATCCCATTGAAGAAACTAAAAATTCAACTAAAAAAGTTCACCAACATCATTTAATTGGATATCCAAGGTATTCGCAATTATATATAATTAGATCCTCTTAATTAGAAGAAAAGGAATTGAAGAAAAGAGTATTTTGTGGTGATTCTAATACACTTTTCTTTGATGAAGAACACAGATAAAGTTAAGAAAGTCCAATTCATACAAAATGTATAATTATATACTCATATATTAGATGAATAAAAAGAAAAATTAGCATAATAGAAAAGAGAAGAGAACACTACAGGAATATAAGAAACTTAATTAGTAGGTTTAGAAAATAAGAATACACTAGAAGGCAAAGTAGATCTAGAAAAAGTTAGAGATATTAGAAGAGCTATAAGAAGAAGATATGCAAATAGAAAAAACTTTTAAAAGATCTTTAATTTATGGGATGAAGATTCCAATGGTGCTGTTAGTGTTAAAAATCTATATAATATGATATAAAGATTAGGAATCAATATTAATATCGATGAAGCTAGAGTTTTATTAGCTAGTGCAGATATGGATGGATCAAATGATTTAGGATTAGATGAATTTTTAGATCTTATTTTTAATGATAAGGATGCTCTTAATGTAAACTTAAAGGTATTGCCAGCTTTAACTGAAGATGAAAAAGATTCTTTAATTAAAAATTAAGAAACGATAGATTTTCTTAGAAAAGATGCTTTATAAGCTAGAGATAGAAGACATTAGAATTAAGTGAATCTTATTCTAAAAAATAGAGTATTTCTACCTATTATAATTTAAGTTATAATAATTGGGATAATAATTAACTATGTAGGATGAATTATAAAAAGGTTATATAAGTTTTGGTAGATTTGAAGGAGTTATTAAGAAATTAGAAATAGACCCAAATATCTTATCAGAATAAGATCTCAAAATATTATATGATAATTTCAAAAATTAAGATGATACTTTTGATTATAAAAAGTTTTTGAATCATCTAAAATCATTTTAATTAAAAGAAGAAGTTTACAATGATCCATATTCAAACAAAAATTAAGAACCAATTGATAAAAAATAATTATTATTAAAAAGTATGAAATATTAAGAGGATCAACTTATTACTTTATTTGATATTACAAGAGTAGATGCACATTCCTTAGAGAAAATGAAAAGTAAAACTAAGACTCTTATGAATAAGATTTAAAGATATATGCCATCGTATACTAAATTTGAAGAATTTCTTAAAAGTAAAATTTAAGGCAATAATGTAAATGTAAAAGAGTTTTCACATGTTATTATACAATTTTTAGAAAGTGTGAATGAAAAATACTAAAAATTTGATCTTGAAAGTATGCTCAGTGTATTACAATTTGGTTAATATGAAACATAAAAAACTGATGAAATTGTTAGGATATTATTTAAGTATATATTAGATCCATTTAATTTAGTGAAACAGACTAAGAATTTTTTGATAGAGCTTAATTGAGATAAAAAGGACCAGCTCCTCCAGAGTAAGTATCCAAAATAGATTAGCCACTTTAAGCTATTGAAACTAAACAATAAGATATTGAAAAATAAATCTGTATTGAATTTATAAATACTTGTATAGAGTTTTATAATTAGGATATAGGAATGACATGGTATGCACCTAACCAATCTAAAGAGTTAACAGATGTATTGATGAAAGTTGAAAATTCACTTTTTAATAAAACTGAAAGAGCATATAAATTATTTAAAGATTTTGATAAAGATAAGGATGGTTATATTTCTTAATAGGATATGAAATAGAAATTAGAAGAAATGAATATGCTTAATGGATAAGAAATTGGAATATTAATTAATTATGTAGATCCAACAAACAAAGGATATGCTACTTTTAATGAATTTCATAATAAACTTAGAGCAGGAATGACTATAGTAGATAATAATGGAAATTAAATGATTTCAATTAATAGTTAACCTGGAAAAACATTTCAAAATGCAGCTAAAGCCTTCTTACCTGAATTGACAAGATTAACTGAAGAATTCAAAAAACCATTCAGACCATAAACTAATCATACTGATATTAGACCTTCAACAAGGTTTGGAGCTACTCCTGCTTTCAAAAACACTTTTTAAAACTTTATTCCTCCTAAGACATCTCCTATGTTTATGACTTAAGGGGAACGATTTTCTAAAAATAGAGAATAATTTATATAAGATGAGAAAATTCATAATAACCAATAATATGAAAATAAACTCAACAGAATACGATAATATCATTAATCTTTAGATTAAAGAATTCAATCTGCTTAAGAATAAAGGGATTAGAAGGATATAAGCAATTTAAAATCAAAATAAATGGCTTAATGGACTTATGAACATAAAGCGCATCTTAAAAATGATTATTTATGATTAAAAATATATTTTATAAATGGGATCATCTTGTACCAAATTCGTATGTTAGGATACTCTAGATTCTGATCTTATGAGCTTAGAATCCAAGATGAGAACTTTAAATGAAATGAGTAAAAGTACAAAATTTTCATCTTTAAAATTGAGTGTTACATACACCAACCTAACAAATTAAAGAGTTTCAGAAACAGAAATAAGAGATCAAGATCATCCTATTAATAAAATCAATAAAAGTAAGGGAAGAATGAAAAGTTTTAATTTTCAAGAAGACCATCAACAATAATTTTGGCTTTCTCAAGTTTCTCGTGTTACTGATAGTCCAGTGACTGTGAAAAGTGAAACCAGAAGAATTAAAAAGAAAAATAACCCTTAGAGAGAACTTATTTAGATTTAAAATCTTGATTTATCATTTTATATTCAAAGGGTAAGTTACTAATAAGAGAATAATGAAGATCAATCTTAAAGAAGTATACTCAAATCTCCATTAAATAAAAGTTTTAATTCCCTATCTGAAAATAAGAAAGTACATTTTGCACATGGCACAAATTTTAGATCAAATAAATCATCATCTTCTAAAAGAACAAAACACAATCACTTAAGAAGAAGTGTAATTTGAATGTATTCTAAGTTTGTATTAGGATTATTTTATATTATTTTTACTAAAATTCTTAAATGGGATCATGTTAAATCTAAAGACTAGAAACAGATACTATATCCTTGAAAGTTTCTTCATCAAAACGCATTTATTCTAAATCATCCAATAATGCTAGTCAATTTGTGTAAACTTCAAATGTCGAAAATAAACTTGAATTAGATTAAAAAGTTGAAGATGAAGAAAACTTATTAACTGTATAATCTAGAATCAAAAAAGATAAGAAATTCTATAATTTTTAAGAAGAAGAATCTCTAAGAAAAATTACAAATAAAGATGATATTGAATCTCTTAAATTAGCCTCAAAACAAAAAAGACGATTATTTAGGACTAGTGTTACACATAGTCATTTTGATGAAATTAAATAAAGTTCTCCACCACTAAATCAATCCTTATAAGCAGAAAGAGATGATGATGGTAAGTCAGTGAAAAGCATACTAAAAAGAAACAGCAAATTAAAAGATAGTGTAAGTGGTTCACCAGAAACAAGATCAGTTCGTTTTGCAAGAGGTACTATTTTTAGAACCAAAAGCCAACGTTCTATTCGACATTCGAAAAATAAAAAAAATAATCGACCTGAAACAAAACTTAATGAATCTATTAATTCTTTTGAACATAAAAGTCCTAATTGGAAAAAGCATAGAGAATAAGATATAGTGTAAATCATTAAAATTCCAGGTCTATATTCAATGAATCAAAAACAAGGTGCTAATACTAAATTTTTCCCATATTATTGAGGAATCTTTATCTTATTTCAATATTAATAACAATTAATGAGTATCAAATTATTATTAATTTTGAGAATTACATTGATTAAATGTTTTAGACTATATTTTTAATATAGGTGAAATTTCTATAAATCAAAAATCTATTCTTATCTGAGCTTTAAAATGTGTTATTTACAAAACAAAAAATTATAAAACTACAAAATGATAGATAGATTTTAGTCTCTTCTATTTTTTAATTTCTTCTATGTAATAAAAAGATAAAATTTTATCAAAGAAATATAAAAGTTAGCTTTTATTTGATTATCTCTAATATTGGTTATTAGAAATATATTTTAATTTCATATTTTTTATAAATTGAGTTTGAGTATTAATTTAACCTAATATTATGCAAGTAATCATAGTTAATGAAGATATTAAAATTCTTTTCTGCAATGTGAAATACTAAACAGTAAAGTTACAAATAAAAAATAATAAAACCAATTTATATATAAAAGTCTAAAGAAATTTCTTTTATGCAAGTGTTTATTGAATAAGATTAGAATCGAATTATATGGCCTTTTCCTCTTATTCTGTTAAAGATTTTACTTAAATTCAAACAACTATTCTCCTTAAACTTATTAATGTAAAATAGTGATTTTCACCATTTATTATTATGCTATTTTTATTAATACTTTTGATTTAAGAAAATTTTAAGTAATTTAATGATTAAATTCTTATATATATATGTTTGAATATCTATTTACATAAATTCAATGAAAAATTAGTGAATTCAAACTTCGAAAACTTTCTAGAAATTCTATTCTATATACTATTAATTATTTATTAAATGATTGCATTATATGCTTGATTATTTGTTGGCATAGACATTATGATTTATAGTATGAATATTGAACATTTCTAAATTATAACTATCTTGAATCATAATTTAACAATTATATCTGTATTATTCAAATAAATTAAATAAAATGTTAAGATATATATAAATAAATAATCTTTATTAATTAAGAAGGCTTATTAATTTAAAAGACTTAGAAATAGTTAGATTAAGTAGAATGATTATATCTTAAAAATAAAGTTAAGTCCAAAATACATTTTATATTAATACTAAAAATAAAGAAGTTTATTTATTTTTAATTAATGTTGTTATTGAAAATCTATAATTCATTCTAATTAAATGATATTGAGTTCTCTACTTATATTCTATAATTATTTATGATGCTCTGAAATGAAAATTCTAATTAAAAAGTTTATATATGGTGTTTATATAAAATTTTATAAGAGAATTAAAAGATTCTAACAAAAGATAAATTGAAAATTAATCTAACATGGACAAGAAATACATAAATATAAAAGAAAGCAAAAACAACTGATAATGTTTTTTTCCTTAAGCTTAATAATAAATAAATGAGAAATAATTAAATGAGAATAGAGTTTTCATTGCCTAAATAAGATATCTTTAGCTTACCATAAAGTCGGTAACAGGAATAGAAAACTCTCCAAAAAAGGTTTTTTAGACCTTATAGAAACAAAAGTGTATTTCCAGAGTTGAATAGCACGAATGCATTGTATTTGAGCAAAACTAGTCAAAAATTTAGATTATCACGCAAAGAATGGTAAGATGAGTTATAAACTTGTCTCTAGAGTTAATCAGTAAATGAGTCAAAAATATATTAGATTCGTGGGGTTCCTAATAATAGCAAGGTTTCTTTATATAGCTGTCGATCTACACAGAATTTTTGTTTATCAAATTAATTATTTAGAAGACCTTAGGCAGATTTAAAACCTTTATTGGAGATATAAGCTTAAAAATTATTATGATAAAATATATTTATACTGATAAAGAATCATTGATTAATAAAATGATATTAATTATATACACTATTATCTCAATAATTTTATGTGATTTAACTAAAGAGTGATTGAATAAACTTACATATGACAGTTATAGTAATAAATTGTTTTATATTTTACGAAAATAATTCTTTGCAATATATGATATTAAAAGTGATTGTAATTATATTTCTTTCAAATAAACCTCCTTCTAAAATTATTTTGATAGCATTAATATATTATATTATTGAAAAAATTAATAATACTATCTATTAGGTTAACAATATATAATGGATTTTATTCAAAATTAGAATTTTTTATAATTTTTGTTTGAAGTAGATATATAATTTTGTAAATTATTTGTATTAATACATTTGATAAATGCATTAGATTTTCATAATATATAATTATCATTTAGAATCTGATAAATCTTGAATATTATCCTTTAGAATTGATTTGGCCTATTAAATTTAAAGCAAAGCAAAATTTCTATTAATTTATCAATTTTTATACCTATCTTAAGTTACTGCATCCATGTCAGATCTAAGATTTTGTAAGGCAGTTCTGGTCATCATTAAAGTATTTTATTGTTCATGTATTGAATTAAGGATCTCGTCTTGTTAAATGAGTGTTTCAGGTATCATACTTAAATAATTGATTACGAAATCATACCTGCCAATTGATTATCTAATTTCTGTGTGTAACTTTACATTTTATTCATTATTTTATTCATCAATTTCTAATCCTTCCTATAGGGATTCTTTTAAGTCTTTAAATAATACTAAGATCTTATCTGCTTATTCCATATCCAAATGAGCAGTTACTTAAGCCAATATACTAATATGTTGATCTTCACTAATCTATTTTAATTTCTCCATAATATCACTATCATCTTTTATAGTCTGTTTCTCCTAAACCTATGTTATTAACTCATCAATAGCTTCAATTAAAGTATATTATTCTCCAATTTTTTATATATATGCTTCATGATTGGCACTAAATAAAACATCTATTTATTGTGCCTCTTCATTTAATGTCTCTTATTTTTAAATTAAATATGCATTTTATTCTTCCAATTATTTTAATTCATCTTCTAATTATAAGATTGATCCTTCTAATCTAGTCTATTCAACTTAATATAATTATTGCTATGAGAATTCATCCTTTTCCAAATGACCAACCAATTCTGCAAAATGATCATCAAGATCCTGAAATGTTGCTCCATTAAGAACTTTAGACTTTAATTGAGTAAATAAAGATCTGCTGAATTAATTCGATTGATTCTTAATATATTATTATTTATCATACATATTGTTCAAATATTTTGGCAAATTTACTTAAATTAACAGATTTTTAATTGTTTTCTGATGATGCTTAAATCAATTAAATTAAACCCAAGAGTATTAGAATCATAAGGAAATTCGTTTTATAAAAATAATATAATACATTTAATTATTTGATTTTAACTTCAATAAACAGAATTATTTATTATTTGAAATTGGAATATTGTAAAAAGACTTCAACATTAAATAAACCTATTCTTAGATGATGATATATAATGATTATCTCTAATATTATAAATCATTATACTTTGTATGACACTCTTATAAACTTTCCTTTCTTCTATATTTTTACAATATTCACTTTAATCAACTCCTTTACATGATTTACATGAGTACCTCCACAAGGACATCCATCATCATATTTACATAACTTCACATATCTAACATTTTAAACTCCTTTGAAATAATGTGGTACTTCTCCCATCCTTTAACTTAATTGTTCTTCATTCAAGTATTCAATCAATTTACTATCGTTTTCTTCAGTCTCTTTCAATAATTAATCACAAGTTTATTATAAAGATAATTATATATCTTCTGGTTTTCCTTCTAATACTCCTTAATATTCAACATATGATCCATCAGGAAAATGATATCCCTTCGCACCAGCCCACTTTAGACCTAGTTTCTTTACAACCATATCTATAAAGTGACCAGCTGAATGAAGTCTTGCAAAATTTCTTCTTTGTTGTTCATTCACTAATTAAATAACTGATTAATTTTATTATTTTGCTTCAATAAGAAGATCAAATAATTATTGTTCATGTTATAAATTCAAAAGGACTTACTATTTAGTTTTATCATTTTATAGAGACCTTACATTTATTAAACTAAATAATAAGAATTTTATACTTATCATTTATCTTAATCTATCCTTCATCATCTGGTTAACCACCTCCTTAAGGATGAAAAATATTCTCCTTCAAAAGCAATTATATGATATTAACATTTTATTGTTTGGCATCATTAATGAGTACATTCTTAACATCAAGGATTGTGCTAGGATATTATGTTAAGTATGAATCCTCTAAATATTTCTGTATTTGTTTTTATTCTTATTCCATTTTCTTAGAAAAATTTCTAATAATTCTTTAATAAATTTACATTTAGATAAAAAGTCATTATCTAATATTAATTTTTGCATTAGAGTTTACAAATAAGAAATCAAATCATTAACATTCTTACATAATAAAATTTTGTTATGAAGACAATTCTTAACAAATAATTAATAAATGTATGTAGAATTTTTATGAGTAGACTCCAAGAATATTAAAAATAATTTTTATATCAAACTAATAACAAATTTCTGAGATGCTTGAAATGAATTAACAATTATAACAATAAACATACTTAATTCATATATTATTCTATGAAACCAAATTTTTGAGATTCCAATATATAATTTTTGAATTTATCATTAATTATTATTTATGAATTAGTTTCTATTATTAATTTTTTATTATATTAGACCAAGATTTTTAAAATAATCTTAATATGTATAGTCAAGTTCCAGAATTTCTTGAATGGGAAGAAACAAAAGTATTGAATTGATATATTTATAGTTGGCTATGAATGCCCACAATTAAATGGAATTATTTAAAGAACCACTTACATTAAAAAAAAGAGGTTTAGGAGAACTTAAAGGTGAAGAAATAGAGGGATCACTTACCATTGATAATTAGAAAGACCAAAATTACAAAGTTGAATTAAAAAAAATGATAGTTTAGAATAATTAACCTAAAAATCATTATCAAATAAAGAAACAGGATAACTAAAAAGATAGAATAGAATATACTAAATAATAAATTAGTGAGTCTACTATTTAGACTGATATATTACCTCAATAAATCAAACAAAATAAATAATAAATTTAACATTTTGGAGATAAAAAATTATTGTTAGTCATAAAAGGAGAAGGCTTCTTAGAATTTAAGATACGATCAATATGCTTTAGATTGAAATGCCCATCTTGCAAAGAGTTTCTTCCTACTTCTGCCATTAAATTATAATCAAATATCTTTAAATTTTAATCAGATTGTAAAAAATGCTCATAATAAATGAGTATAGATTTTTAAAAGTATATCTAAAAACAATCAGAAAATGCTGAGAATCTAACTTAATGGCTCATTGGATCAATATAGATTTATGAAAATATTGAATGGTAATTAATTGCAATAGAAGCATAAACAACTTGTAAATGCTTGTCAATTAGTTCTGCATTGCCCTATATATAATTTTCTTTAGAGAAAACTAAATAATTTGTTACATAAAATAAACGCTAGAAATTTTAAATAACAGATTAGAGTAGATAATTCTGTCATGGATGCGCTTAAGAATTGTAATTCTAACCTGAATGTTTAATAATTAAATAATGAATAATATTTTATTTAATACAAATTTTAATATAGATATCATTTTTACGATAGGAGAAACTAATTGTTATGAATCATTTTTACTCTTTCCTAATTTATAAATTAAATTTTAGATTTATTACCTCTTTCACAAGGCTTCAAACAAAATTCACCATAAACATCATTTGCGTTGTTTATAATCACCGTTGTCTAAGAACGCCTAAATAACTTTACTTCCTTTTGAGAGATAAATTAATTCATTAATTATAAATATTCAATTTAAATTATATCTAATAGGATCACCTATTAATATATTTCAAGGTTCTCAAATGTTCTCTATGTTTTCTTCCGCTACTTTAGTTTTTTCTTGCTTTTTCTATAATAAATTATATTAATATTTTTTACAGAATAAAATAGTAATGAAATTAATAAGATCAAGCTTACAAAATTGAGAATAAAGAAAACGTTATTTTAGACTTCACTATCCAATAAAAATAAATTGTAACTTATCTTCTACATTACTGCTATGAAACACATAGTTGATAATCTTATAATCCAACTAATCTCAGAAATAATTATTAATTCAGAAGTTGATATTTTACATATAATCGGATAAAAAAGAGTGCCTAATCCCAAATAATATCCTGAAACTGAAAAAACAGTGGCATTCATACAGTATCCAAAACATACACTAATTTAACCTAATATAATCATCCTATTCTTATTAATTAAATCAAAAAATATCATATGAAACAAAACTATAAATAATTATGTCGGATGATATTAAAATGGCATTGAAGAAGTTTAAAAGATTATGACTATAATTAAATATTTGAAGTTTTTTAGAAAGGCTTGAAGATATTTATCATTTCCCGCTTCGTCTTCTATTTAGTTATTTTATATATCAGTTGTTAATTAGATCTATTATGTTTCCTCCATTTATTTGACATTTTATGACAAATTTTTATTGGGAATTATTGATATTAAAAGTATTCTCGCACCAGTCATGTAACTTAATCCCATAATGGCATTACTGTAATTAACATTTTAATAGGCATTTAAAATACTCCCTATAGCAAATTAAAATGGTATGAATAATGAAACAAAGGAGAGTGCATAATCAGAATATTTCAATCTCAAATACATCATCACTTATATTAAATTGATACCCCCAACAATTCCAATAATAAAAACACTGAATAAACCAAGAGTATATCTTTCATATGCAATATTTTAATATCCAAAGTATAGTTAGATTGGTAGAAATGAAGCCAAAAATATCAAATCTGTAATATAAAATATCATACGATTTGAAAGTTTCTAGATGTATCTGATTAAATATATTTGTTTACTTGTATAATCTTGATCCAATTACACAACCAAAGTATAAAATTCCATTTTATAATTCAGCGTTTAAAGCAAATGATATCATCCCTGAAAGATACATCATATTTATTGTCAAAATGATGGGAACATAAAATTATTTTTGATGAGGCAAAAAGCATTTATTTTTATTCATTTATTAATAATAATAGATTAAGAGTTTAAATTTTGTACAAAAATTATAAATAAAATAAATATCAAGATATTTAATAAAGTTTGTTATACTGTCTGATAAGAAGGTTATTTATCTATTGAATATGATTAAGGTTTGAATAAATATTTCTTTAATTATTAATCAGATGGTTATTAATTTATAATAATAATATTCATAATGTTTAAAAAAGGAAGGAATGATCCATTAGAATTGTTAAGAGACCATATAATTAATCATAAATAAATTAAATTGAAAATCAAAAATACAGACCATAGATTACTTTTTGATAACAATATAGAATTTAAATGTTTGACTGTAATTTGATTTATGATGAATTTAAAGGAAACAGCATGGAAATCGAAATCAGGATAAGAATATACACTTGGAGCATTGTGGTGTTTTTTAGATTGTCATTTGCAGGGTTTGGAATAAAAAAATTATAGAAAAAAAGCATTGGATCTAAATTTTGAATAAGTGTTTAAAGCAGATAATTAAGACATAATTGAATATTTTACTGGTAAAGTGGATTATACAGATTGTATCAATGCAGATAAGAAGGCATCTTTATAAAATAAAAAATCCCTTTAAAAGGATGAAGATATTGAATTTGCTAGTTAAAAAAAAGTAAAACCTGATTCAGAAAAGGAGGTGTAATATTATGAGATAAAATTAGCCACTTACTGAGAAAGAGTTCAATCTAAAGGTATTTGATGAAATTTTGAGATTTGAAAAGCCTATTACAACTAGAAATAGATTATTTAGAGTTTAAGATAGAACATTTGATGATATATTGAAAACAGCCTAAAAAGTATTCATAATAAGCATATAAAGATTTTTTAAGGTTAATATGTAGGAGTTGGAGGAGATGAAGAAGAATTATAATAAATTTTAGGAACTAGAATTCAAGATGTTAATAAAGCTAAATAATTATCAATTGCTAAATTATCATATTCTGTATTGAATGAATTCTTTAAATCAAAAGAAAAGCCTATTATTATAGTTCCTTAAATAGGAGAATAAGGAAATATTTGTTTGAAAAATGTGTAATAGTTTTTAGAATAAGGATAATATTTAGATCCGAATGGATTGAAATTTACTAATGAATCTAGATCTATTTAAATTAAAGTTAAATTGAGATTAACTGAAATGTAAAGATTATTGTGTTATATATTTAAGAGAATAGTAATTTCTTATATTGGATACTCCAAATATAATAACAAATTGGAAAAGAGTAGTTGCTGTATTTTTAAGAGGATCTACATATGAATTGAAACAATTCCCAGACTAAAATCCAAATCAATTATTTAAAAAGTAAAATACTTTCTCAAACCTTAGTATTAGAGGTTATCATATGAAGTATGAGGATGAAAAAGTGAAAGATTTGATTAAACAATGGAATGTAAAGGTTTTGGATTTACACAGAAGTAAAAGGTACCAAGATATTGATGTGGTAAATACTTTTTGGGAAGATCTTGAAGCTTTTCTTTTGAGGCCTGCTAAATTATCATCATAATAATGAGTATTTTGGATATTTAATATTTCTGTGTATTTTGTATATTTTCAATGCTTTTATTAAAACACTTCTGTTGCATTTTAATATTTTGATACAAACCTATCATTTTCTACATCATATGTTGGTAATACTAATATTCTATTCTTGTGTAATTCTTATTAAATTTTGTAATTGAGTGCATACTATAATAATTGAATTTTCCATTACTTATTTTCTTCGATTAACACATTCTAAGAAATCTAATCCTTCAATTGCACACATTTTATTTGGTAGATTTTCTTTATTAATACAAGCTTACATTCTCTCATAGAATGTGATGCAAGGATTAATACCACCTGATGTATTGATTCCTATGTATGACATTACAATTAATAATTATTTTTATTATTATTTTGTATGTTTTTAAAACATTTGATAACAACAAGATTTTTAAACTATACTGAATTTCATATAAATATTTAGATAATATTTGAGATATTATATACACTTTATTTTCACTAAAAAGCAGGATTATTGGCATTTCCACAACACATTAATATACAATTCTGACAAGAACATTATATCTTAGTATCTTCAGCTTTTATTGATTGTTATGATCTAATAATATTAAATAAATTAATACAATTATTTCTAACTTTTTGACTTTCCATTATTGGATTAAAAGTTTTCAGCTTACTTGTATTTCTCAAAGGTAGTTCTATTTGTAAATAATGTGATGATTTATCCATAAAGTAAATGAGATACTGCTATAATGAATAAAACACTTAAAAATAATATAATTGATTAAACAACTATCTTGGTTATCAATAAAGTATTTGACTATGACTCTATCATATTATTGAACCAAGGATAGATGGAATTATATTTTGTGTATTTCTTTCCAATAAATATACTATTTAGAACTAAAATATGTATCAAATTGATCCAAATGATTGATATAAAAGTAATGTAAATGAAATAATTTTTAGCACCAATCTATTATTAAAATAATCTATTACACAATTATTCACCCAAGGACAATGATGATCATATACAACAATACACCTTTTACAAAATTCACAATGTCTAGATCTCTCTGGCTTTTTTATTAGACATTCTGAACATACTTCCCAAGGTTCATTGTCATTTAATAGTTTAAATAATTGATATTAATCTGTATTTTTCTCAATATAACCAGGACGTAAGAACATTGTTAAAAAATAGAGTATTAATCCTAGTAAGAAAGAAAAGACAGACAAAATTTAAAGCCATTCATGTTTGAAATAAAATGGATATACAAATAAAATTGTACCTACCATACAATAAAAATAGATAATAAAGAAAGCTATAATTTAAGTCCAACTTATAGAAGGAGGTTTTACACTATCTTAGTATACACAAAAAATACCTTGGTTTTATATTCAGAAATTCTAATAACCAATTATTTGACATCAAAATTTCATATACTCCATTTTATTAATTCTCTTCAGCAGCATCAGCAGGAGTCTAATCTTTATTATCTCTTATATTTTTATTGGCTCCCTTTTATAATAATTTCTTTGCAATTCTAACATTACCAGTTACAGCAGCCAAATGTAAAGGTGTCATACCTTCTCCATCTTTTAAATTTATATATTAAATATAGTTTGGTAATTTGGACAACCAAGACAACAAAAATTGAAGGGCAAAAAGACTATCAAAATATGTTGCCCAATGTAAAGGTGTTCCTCCTTATGAATCTTATTCAACTATTGATTGGCCTTATAAATATAACCATACCATTGCTTAAACTTAATCCCCTTAAGCTGATACAGACAAAGCATTTTAACCTTAAGAATTTTTTACATCTATATTTGCTCCTGCTTTCTAAAGCATCTCTAAAATTGTTATAGATCCAACATATGCTGCAAAATGAACAGATGCAAATTGGTCCTAATTAACTCTATTTATCCAATCTTCAAATTCATTTTATGTAGAATTTTGCTTAACAGTTTCTAATAATTTTTCAACTACTGCAGGTAAATTTTTAAAACATGCAATATGTAAAAGAGTTTACTTTTTATGATCTAATAAATCATTTAGTCTTAATTTCTCCTTTCTTATTTTCAGATCATTCAAAATTACTAAGAAATCTTCAACTTCCCCCTCTTATGTTGCTTTCAAAAGCAAATTCAACACCTTAGCATAATTTATAAAAGGCAAGACTTTTTTCAACTCTTCAATTGATTACTATTGATACTTCAATAAATATTACAAATTCTGAAAGGGATTTATCAAGCTGCTCATTTATTTAAGAATGTAGTAAATCCTAATTGATTTAATAGATTGAAGAACTTCTATTTTGAATTTAACTACTCTTTTATTAATTTTTGATAATCAAAGGAGAACTGATATTATTTTGTTTGTCCAACTCTATTTCTGTATTCATATAATTAAAATTAATTAACTATTAAGGGTGAAATTTATAATGATTCCTCAATTATAATTCCTAATCAATTCATAACTAAAATTTTAGAACTTCTTATAAGTACTTAAATACAGAATCTCTCAATTCTTATATGTTTCTATTTATTTCTAATAATAAACATAATTTTAAATGAAAATAATTAGCATTCATCTTATATATATTAGTATGCATTATAAAAATTAACCATATTAACTAATTCTAAAGCTCAATTCTCAGGGAGATTTATTGGATTAAATGTCCAATTTTATAATTACTTTATTAAAGATAAAAATAGTTTACATAAATGATAAACTAGAACAAAGAAATCATAATCAAATAGTTAGTAAAGAATTAAAAAATTATTAATTTATAATATATATAGTGAGATATATATAGGATAAATTAAAGAAAATGGATTTTAAATGGTATCTTGTAGGAAATGATAGAATAGTGTTTATTATTAAGTGATATAATTTTGGAGTCTTTAGGAAAGAGAATAATCTTAAAATACGTCAAATATAGTATATATATATTATTATAAATAATAAAAATAATTGTAAGGAGAAATGATAAGCGATACTGTATTGCTTGTGTCAATAATAGGTGTAGCATCTATTTTAGTAGTGATTGGAATATTCTGTTTATGGAAAAAACTATAGACTAGAACCATTAATAATTTGAATCATAAACCAATGCCTAAAGCATATGTTGAAATTCCAGACAAAACAGATAGGTAGGCTAGACCTCCTACAAATCCATAATAATGTTCTCCAAAAGGGGATGAGGATAGTATAGCAATAAAAAGAAAAGTAAAGAATTTTTCATCTGCAGTGGTAAATAAGAAGAAAAATCTCACAATAAAAATACCAACTAAAGAAGAAAGTTGAATGAGACTTATTTTATATCTATTAATTTTTTTTGGTTTTTAATAATTTGATATTTTAATAAACATCAAAATAATAAAGGTTATTCTGAAATGATATGGCTACTCTTAGTTGAGCTTGTTTATTGTGTATAATTCGGTTATGAAGTGGAGAGAGGATAATCAATATGTTTTGAAGATTATTTTTCTTAAGATGATGTATTTGATTTGAGAGTTAGAGCAAATAGTTCAAATTATGCTGTAAAACTAGAAGAATCAGAGTAGAAAAAATATGTTCTCTTATATGAAAGAAGTGGATCTTGGGAACACAATTATTAACATTAATCAAATCACAAAGCTTCTCATATGAGGTATTGCTTCATTAATTTGGAAAATGAAAATATTGTATTTAATGTTACATACAAAACAGGATCTGAATTAGCTGATATGTAAAAAGTAGCAAAAATATCAGATTTAAATTCAATGGGTGATCATATGAAAAAATTAAATAGTTTACTTGATGATATCAAAAGAGAAAGATCATTCCTTATAGCAAAATATGATTTTATGTCTTAAATGTAAGGATCAATATCAAAGAAATAAATTGTCTTTGGTCTATTATGTTTAGGATTATCATTAATAATTACAGCTATCACTGTGAATTTGATAAAAAGAATTTTATAACAAAAAAAGTCATAATGAATGTAGATTAGTATAGTTTATTGTTAAAATATATATTAATTATTTAAAATTATCAAGAATCACTCTAATTCAAAATACTGTTGCTCTTCTTCCTCTTATTATTCATTATTTTATTCTTATTCATCTTATTAATTCGATTATTCATCATTTTCATTTTCATTTATTTGAATTTCGATTTCAGTTTTACATAATGGACATTACTTATTATTCTGTAACCAATTTTTTATACAATTAGAATGATATATATGTTTACAAGGCAATTCTCTCACCTTCTCCTCTTCTTTAAATTCAAATAAACATACTGAACATCTATAAATAAATTATTAAAAATTCTTACTTATCTTCTGGCATACTATCTTTATCCAATGTTTTTTTAGGTAATTGTTTAATCTATTATTTGGTTAATCCCTTAGGTACATTTCTAATATAAATAAAGTATTTCTACCCAATTTATTCTTCCAATTCTAAAAGTTGTTCATATGTCATAGCATCTGGATCAATTTCTTAATCCTAGTATTCTTGAAAGTTCTCTATCTATTACTAATCTCCTTAGTATAAATATTGCATTAACTAGTATAATTGCTATCTTGTAAGAGGAACATGATTCTATTATTATTATTATTATTATTATTATTCATCCTTAACTAAAATTAATGTATACTTCTTAGTTCATATCTTGATTGGAATTATTCTGATACTTCTCTTACATCTCATCCAATTCTTATTAGAGTTAGTCTATTTATTCTTTCAATTGCTTCTTTTTTGATTTTTACTTTTTTATTTTCTCTTCCAATTAATGAATTTACAATTCATAAGTTTGATTCGTTTCTTGTAGTTTATTAATTTATTCCATATATGTTTCATTAATCTTTATGCAATCATTTAAATACTTTATATTATTATTGAAGTCTATTGCTTAGAATTTTATTCTTCTTTATTAATTGCATATTCATTTAATTCAATTAATGCTCATTACTTAATTTCAATTAGAATATATTATCCTACAAATTATTACTAAACAAATATACTTATTATTTTATATCAAATTAGTTTTGTTTTTATATTCTTCTCTCGAATTGGTTATGTATACCTCTATTTTTAATAATTATAAATCATTACAGTTCTTATTCATCTTGTTGTTTTATTTTTAAATGCTGGGGTTGATCACTTAACAAGCTTTAATTACGAATGTTTGCTATGCCATTTTATTCATATTATACCTGCAATCTAAACTTAGTTTCCTTTTAATAGAGGAGAACCCTTCGTTATTTATGGTCTTCTAACTTAAAACTATTTCACTTATTGTAAATTCAGGATACTAGGATTTTACATTAAATTAATTAATAAATAAAATAAATGAGAATATTTTTATAATTCTAAATAACGCTATTTTGTTGATTCTTGAAAATAGAGCTATAAAGTTTAATATGATTTTATATTATTTTTATAGATAGGATGAAGAAAAATATTTAATTTATTCAATATCAATAAATAATTTTTGTATCAATCACTCTATAAATTGTAGACTCAGGGGATTCTATTATTTCCAAAACAAAGTCATGTGTCTAATCTTATTCTAGGATCAACTTTTCTAGTAACTAAAATCATTTATATTATATTAATTACTTTTTCATATTCAGTTTGCATATATTCAACATTATCCCAAACTATTTGAAAAGGAAAGAAGCTTGAATTATCAAATATTAATAATTGTATTATATAAGTTGTTCCCTCTAGTGAAGCATCTCTTAAATTAATTTATATTTGTAATGTTTTATGTAATCCTTATATTTACAAATTATTTTCTATGACTTCTTTGTAAGAAAAAGATTTGAATTTATTATAAAATATGAAAGCCTCTTCCACTGAAGTAGGATAAATACTTTAAACTTACCCTTAAACTATAATGATACTCTCTTTCACTTATTTTTTTATCAGATTAATTAAAGGAACATATTATAAATTTTCATATTTTTTCTTTATCTATGTAACTATAAAATATTATATATTAATATTTACATGATCCTATTGTTATTTATTAATAGTTTTCCTGTTGAAAATCTATCTTAGGAAATATTTGATTAATTTCATCAAAATGTTAAACATCATAACAAAAATTAGGTAACATCATAATATTTGATTTATCAGTGATTAAGATCTCATTTTCATTAGAACTAATGATAATCAATAATGAAATTACATTTAGATATTTCTTAATTTAATTATAGCTCCTTCTTGAATTTCTAAATCTACTAATCCCTTACATAATAAGGTATATTGATTATTTTTAGAATCTTTTAATTACACAATATTTTCATCCTTTAATTAGTCTATTTAAAATAATCCATCAAAAATAGGATTAGTAGTTCCATACCAATATAAATTAAGTACTAAATAGATAAATTTAACTTACAGCTGTTTTTGGATAAATGTGATTAACTATTATTAGAGATTTTTTGTATATATTCTAATTCTTCATTGGAGGGTTCTTAACTATCATTAGGATTAAATTTCAATTATAATGTATTTGCATCAAATAATAAAAAATATGATGTCTTAAAACTATTTCTTCTGCCTTAAGGTTCCCCATTAAATAATTAGTATTGGTATCTTTTTAAAAAGACAATATCTCCAATAGTATCTAGAGGAGCAGCGTCAGAAAGAAATTTGAAGAAATAGAATAGAGTTAGGTATCCATTATAGGAATCATCCATAATTTTAATCATTTACATGTAATCTCCTTAACCTTGAAGTCTCTTAGGTTTAGATGCATCTATGATGTAAGCAAATAACTTTTTTTTTCTTAATTACTTTTCAGCTTCATCAGTTTAGAGTGCTTCAAGAACATTTTTTATGGTAACAATTTCTTTTAAACTCATTTAATTTTAAATTATATAATAAAGCGCATTTTAATTAGAGTATTAATTTCAGACATCACATAATGCAATGTCATTTATTGCAAATTTCCCAGAAGTCTCTTTCGAAACTCGTAGCAATTTTTGAATTTTCTATGTTAATATTCATAAGATACCTTTCTACATAAATAGCAATTAGGTGATTTCTTTAAACATTTTTAAAGACACTCATCACAAATTCCACCATGTTAACATGGGAGCATAACTATTTAAGGTTAGTTTTCAAAACAAACTTAACATTTTTCTTCACTTTTCACAAGTCCATTTTCTCTTTCTACTGGAGAATTAATTTGTTCAGTTTTAGCCATGAATTCAAAAGCTTTGAGTCTAGCCTTTTGATTTATAACACTATAATTGCTATTGGATACATGCTATTATTATTATTTATGTTATTTATTTGGTTCTTAGACAAAGTCAAAATAAGTTGAAGATATTTAAATTAATTTTTAAGGTAAAGTAATCTTAAGAAATTAATAAGGTAATTTTTCTTCTTATGCAACTGGTTCTTATTAAACTTCAGTATCAAATCCCACGTCTTTAATGAATTATCTACATATTTAATGATCTTACATAAGTTAGGTTTTACAAATAGATGTAATCACTAAAACTGAAAAATTAAAAGAAACTATCAAGATACCTAATAAAGTAGCTTAATTAGCAGTTTGGAAATTTTATGCTTCCTGATTTTAACAAATGATATAACAAAACCACATTGGGATTCCACTAAATCCACAGAGATAAAATGTTAACCAAATACCACCTATTAATTATGCTTTGGTTGTTTTGTTTTTGTAGTAATCTATCAAAGTTTCAATAATTGAGATTAGAAAAACAAAATGGACAATAAAGCATATAACTAGTAAACCCCAAGCAATGCTAAAAGTTGTATACCAACTCCATTAAATAGTGCATTTCCATCTCATTGTTATTAACATCAATTAGAGTACCAAAAGTATTTTTACACCTTAAACAAGCTATAATTTAATGGATATCATACAAAGGAGTATTATGTTATTGTTTCATTGATTGCAATTTTTCTTATATTAATCACCACCAATCTTATTAGATAATATGCTGTGATAACATAACTAAAATATTGAATATCTAATTCAGAATAGGTGAAATTAATTAGTATAACTGTTTTGTAAATTGCTGCTAGAAATGTGTCAATCAAAAGATTGCCTACTGTAATTTTATACCTATATTATTTAAATAATGCTAACTTGATTTTCAGAATAGATAGAGTCAAAATAACTATTATATCTATTATCCAATAGAAGACTATCATGACCATAAGTTCATAATCCAATATTAAATATGTTGTGTAAATCAATATATATGTATTAGTAAATATTAAAAGTATTAAAAGTTATGATAATCTAGTAGTTGGTTCAATTATGATTGTTGTCAATTCATTCTAATTTTAAATATTAGGTCTAAATAGTTTATTAAATATAATATTATAAACCTTGTTTAATTGCTGAAAATAAAATTATTCATTAATTATTTTAATCATCTGGAAACAGTATATAATATGTATATAAAAAATATCATTCAGTTAAAAATAATATATTAAATAATTTATATTAGTTAACTATCATTTTATGATAGAGATATCAATTTCATAAATCAGTTTAAAATAAGCATTAGGCAATTGTTAAATCAACATTGGAGTCAAATGTGGTACATTTCTTAAATATCATCAGGTGAAAGGAAAGAAATATTGTATTAATAGTTTTCATCAACTCAAAAAATAATCAAATATTCCTAGCCTCATTAATATGTATTTGATATCCAAAACATTAAATTTGTAATTTTCAAATCGTTATTCTTGTTAGCTCTAATTTTATATTGAAATTCCTGATGAATAAGGGTACATCAAACTTCTAGGAAGTTCAAAACTGCTTATTAATGATGTGTAAGGAAAAGAAGTATCACATAAAATTGAACTTGAACATGGCAATATTATGAATATTGTATTACGATGCACTACAGAAGTACGCAATTCTGCAAAACAAATACCTGTAATTAACAATAGGATAGATAATTATCATATGATGTCAGTAAACAAGTCAGAACCAATAATAAATAAAAAACGTTATGGAAGCCCTTAACCCAACAAAAATTAACCTTCTCGTTCTCCTTAACATAAGAAATTACCACCTTAACCATAACCTTAACCTGTTGTGATGTAACAATAACAATAATTTCTATAATAATAACAATAATTTCTATAATAATAACCATAATAACAATTATTATAACCTACTAGTAGTAATCTAAGTAAAAGTAGTGCTTCAAGCATTAAGCAATAAAAAATATTAGAGGATTACAAATAAATTATGTAAAATAGTATTCTAGATGAAAGTGAAGAATTTCAAAGTAGTCCAGATCATAGAATTGATCCACCTCAACCTATAATGGAATTCCAAAATAAAAATAGTGTCACTCCAAGATAGAGTTCTAGATAAATCGATGAAATTTAATTAGCATAATATAAATAAATGGTTAAGGAATTATCATTACTACTTGATGTTTAATAAGATTGTGATTCAATTGTTTATGCTGTATAATAGTTATTATAGAAATATAGAGGTTAGAATGAATAAATAATGAAAATTTAATGCGATAATCAAATATTATTCAGTCAATACAGTAGTTTACAATAACAAAAAAGTCTTATAGAAACAAAATCAGATGAATTTAGAAATTAAATTAAAACAAAATTAAAAACTTACAAAAATCTATTTGATGAAAATGTTTAACTTAAAAATCAACTTAAAGATGATCTTTAAAAAATAGTTGATCTTAACATATAGATAAGAGAATTAAAAGGAGATCAATAAGAAAAATAGTTAATAGATTCAGAAATTCAAATATTAAAATAACAAATAGATAAAGTAGCTTTGAATGTTGATCAAAAATAATATGATTATGCAATATTAACTGAAGAAATTAACTTAATTCAATTTAATGTATGATTTATATTTATTCATCATATATCTTATGATATTAACTCGAAATTTATTTATATTTTAGAAATTAAGTTTATTTTTCTGTTATTGATATTAAAAACATAAGCATACTTAAAATAATTTAACTACTTTACATATGGATTTATTTTAATCTTAAGATATGAGATTACAATTTAAACATCAAAATAGATAATCATTTTAATTTTGATCTTATTTTTCTTGGATTTTAAAATATTTTCTTTCTAAAATCATACTTTTCTTTGATAATGTCAGAGTGAGTTAGTTATGATATTTTTACATAAGATAATTGTCCAATTGTAGGTCTTAATTTATTTTCTTCAATAACTGACTTTAGATATTCATTCATATTAGATTATTTATGCAATTTAGTTGTAGATTTATAATTATACATCCATTCTATGTTTGTAGGTTATGCTAAACGCTTTTTGTTATTTATCATTTATGACATTTTGATGTTTGAACTTGTTTTTATTCTGAATTCTAAAGGTTTATCAATTATTAAATCATCCAATCTTAACTTAGAATAATTTGAATTGTTAGACTATCTCTTATTTCTTTATTCTTCTGAATGTTCAGATTATAAAACATTCATCTTATTTGGCATTGATAGAGTGTGAAACTTTGTTCGCATAATTATTATTAGGTCAATTAATTATATAATACTCAATTAAGATCCAAATATTTATTGATGTATGAATCACTATAGGCACTGTCTTCTTAATCATATTCTTCCATTATATTCCGAATGAGAGGTCTGTTATGAAATATCTTTAATCCAGACCCATGATGATCTAACTATTGTTAATATTTAATATAACTATCTTGAGTATCTGACAATACTTCTACACATTATTCTTGCAATTGTTTGTATTCAGCTTTTATATAAATAACTAAATACCAAATTTTAGGGTCAGTTGATCATGCTAAATCTATTTTAACTCATTATGCAATTTAGGATTTACTTAATGTATTTCATGCATTAAATTCAATTTCTTAACTCTGTGAATATTCTAATATATTTTCTATTCCTAATCTAATCGGAGTTTGTGTATTGATTTTACGATTGGAATCTTTTAAGTGATTGACTCCAAGCAATGTCTAAATGATTTTTTATGGCTATAGTTCACCCGTTACAAAGGAGGGCAATTTTCCTTGATTTCCTGCAGACATTATGAAAATACTACTCCTGGCATCATTAATTTTAATAAATATTCGTTAAAAATACTTTAATTTATACACATCAATGTTTTTGTATTCTAATAGATTATTATTGCGCCAAAATTTATTAATTAATCTTGATGTGATCTCTTAAAATCCAATCTCTAAAATCTTATATCAATTAATATAACAATTATTTCATTTCCTCAATAATGTATAATAAAAATTCATTTAAGAATAATTATAGAAATATTTTCTTATGATACTCCTTTTATAATTCCCCTTTTTGTTTTTTTATTTATCTATTCTTTGAAATAATGATTATGAAATTTAAGTAATTATCTAAACAAATGGATTTTTAAAGTATAATTAGAGGTTCATAATTAGAAATATATATTATAAGTTTGTTTTTACATTGAATATTAATCAGTTAGTCATTTTTATTGATTTGAAGTTAAATAAAAATATGGTTTATAATAATTTACGTGTTTCTTATTCTATTACAAAAGTGTGTAATATTTTTTTATTTTGCCAAATATACAAAATAATAGTTAATTTATTTAAATCTATAGAATGTTAATAAAATTCTTAATTACATCTTTTCATTTTATTTAATATTGATTAACAATAATAAATTCTAATTAAATTTGTATAATTTGCATTTGTGCTCAAATTTAATAATTTAATTAATTATAATGCATCAATAATTGCCGCCAGAATAACTAGATCGACTTATATGTTTAGAAGCGAGAATTCATAAAAAATCAAAAGAGGAAATCATTTAGGAACAATATTTATAGATGGAAAGTGAGAAATAAACAGATGAAAATGATCGTAATAAACAGAATATGGATTCTAATAAAAAGTCTGATGACTTAAAGTGTTCATAAAACAGTGAAAACTCTCCTTAGAAATTATTTACATCATAAAATTTGAGTCCTGTTTAAAAGAAAAGTATAATTACCAAGAAACATTCATAATAGAAAAAAAAGAAAAAGACTAAAGAAGGATAATAAAAAGATGTATATTGATTGAAAAAATTCATAGATCACTCAGTATTTGTAGTATTAAAAAAAGTAATAAAAAGCAAAGAAGTGTGAATAAAAATTAATGGAGTATTCAATTTAAGATTCTCCATTTAAAAATAAAAGTCCATTACCTAGTGATCCAGTATTAGAAAAATAACTTAAAGAAAAATAAAATTAAATAACAATTTCTGAAATAAAAATAAAAGAATTAGAAACTCATAACTCTGAACTTCGTGAAACAATATCTGTATGTATATATAAAATAATTCTTAGTCATTAACTGAATAATAATTAAGAATATAAGATGTAGTTAAATAATTGGCTATAGAGAATGAAAAACTTAAAAAATAATAATTACAAATCTAATTGCAAACAAATCGTGTTAGACTTGGTGAATATGTAGTTTAAAGAGAGAAAACAGCATTAGTTGATGTTTGGATTGATGGATAAGAATTGAGAGAAGCTAAAGAATAATCAAAAAGATTGGAAATTTTGAAAACAGAATATGAAAATAAAAAGAAAAATTAAAAAAATAAAGAAGAACAAGAAATGAGAACTCTTAATGTTAAACTCAATTTTTTAATTAAAGAGGAATAATAAATATAAGAAACAGTTGATAGATTAGAAACAGAAAAGAATTTACATATTAAACAATTAAAAAGAGTTTATGAAGAAGAACATGCAAGATTTACAAAAAATAATGATTATCCATTAATAGGAGAAAGATATTAAGTTTTAAGTTTATTAGGAAAAGGTGGTTTCAGCGAAGTTTATAAAGTATTTATTTAATATAAATTAGGCATATGATCTTTAAGAATTAAGAGAAGTAGCATGTAAAATTCATTAATTGAATTCTAATTGGTCAGATCATGCAAAATAAAATTATATAAGACATGCTATTAGAGAAAATAGGGTTCATAAGGAATTAAATCATCCTCATATTGTAAAATTATATGATTCTGTTGAAATTGATAAATCTTCATTTTGTACAGTTTTAGAATTGTGTGATGGTCCAGATCTTGCTTATTATATTAAAAAGTATAAATGCTTTCCAGAAAAAGAAGCAAAATTGTTGATAGGATAAATTATCTCAGCCATTAAATATTTAAATAATCATAAGAATAAGATTATACATTATGACTTGAAACCCTAAAATATTTTATTCCATTTAAATGAATTGAAAATTTCAGATTTTGGGTTATGTAAAGTTTTAGAAGATGACAATTCAAAATTATAACTCACTTCATAAGGAGTGGGAACATATTGGTATTTGCCTCCAGAATGTTTCCATATGGGTGATTAACCTCCAAATATTTCTAGCAAAGTGGATATTTGGAGTATTGGAGTTATCTTTTTTGAGATGTTATTTGGCTAAAAACCATTTGGTTAAGGAATCAGCCAAGAAAAAATATTAAAAGAATAAGTATATTTTATATTAATCATAGATTATTGTAAAATCTCAATCAGTGACTTTCCCTTAAAAACCTATAATTTCAAATGAATGTAAAGAATTCATTAGAGGTTGTCTAGCCTATAATCAAGTTGATCGTTTGGATGTTCATCAGGCTTCCAATCATTCATACTTTTAGAAAAAATTAAATTGATTATATTTAAATTATAAGTAATTTCATTTAGCACATTTAATCTTTGCATTAACTAATCTTTAATTAAGGATATCTGTTAGTGTTTCCTTTGGCATTTTTCTCATCTAAAGTTAAATGAATTGAAATTACTTATTCAAAATATCTTTGATCATTAAATCTAATATTAATATCACTTAAATTTTTATCAAAAAATTCATTTATTTAACTAGTTTCTAATAAATCAATAAGACCAACTAAAAGTTTTTATTGTAAATCTTCTGTTAAATTTACTTATCTTTCTCTGCTTTCCTCAATATAACTAATTAATAAAGAAGTGTAGAGTTTCAAATTATTAAATTATGGACTCATCAACTCATTTCTTATTTAAGTTGTTAAATCATTCTATTACATATGTCTAATAACTTTTTATGCTTCATTTTTAAATGATTCAATATTCATCAATAATTATTCACTTTCTCTTTGAAAAGTAGAATTAAATTATTTATATTCATTACTACCTTAGAATTCTTCCCATCTACTTTCCCTTCTGTGATCTTGATCTAATTGTTTTTTAATTACTTCAGTCTAATTTTATGCTAATTTCATTAAAAAATAAGCAATGATAGCTGTTTTTTAAGAGAATGATAAACTGCCGTGTAATTGAACAGCAGAAACAGTATTTTATTCTAATAAGAATGATACCATTTAGGCTAAAAATATAATTTTACTTCTCTCTCTTAAAAGTACTCTTAAATTTTAAAAGTCTTGTTGTTATTATTATTAAGGTTAATTATTAATTATGTTGGTTCTATCCTATAGTACTTAATTAGTTGAGGCTTATTTTTTAAGCATTTAAGGTAAATTCTATATGGCATTAGTAGCACTACAAGTAATTTATTTTGTTACTGTGGGTTCTTCGTAAAAGGTGATTTACATTAATTATTACCAATCTACTCTTTTACGAGGATCTACTTATAACATTGAACGTATAAGTTCTTCACATTTTCTTGATAATTGATTTACATGTTTAGGGAATGTGATCTCTTTGTTATCAATTTACATTATTAATCGAGCTATTGATTTATCTTCAAATGGACAAAATCCAAATAAACATTCATAAAGAACTACTCCCAAAGACCATACATCTGCTTTACAATTATATGAACATCCTTTTAAGACTTCAGGAGCCATATAGATTGGTGAACCAACCATAGTTTGAGTTAGATCATTGTTATGAAGTAAACTTTTGCAAAAACCAAAATCAGCTACTTTTACTACTTAATCATGAAACAGAATATTTGATGGTTTTAAATCTCGATGGAGTATATTTTCACGAACCAAAGATCTAATATAGATTTATTAAATTACCTGAATGCATTTAGAATTTAAGCAAATATCTTCATAGTTTCTGGTTCTGTTAAGAATTTTCTCTTTTACAATAATGCTTCTAATGTATCACCATTACAAAAATCATAAATCAAGTACATATTATTTTATGTTTTAAGCATTTCAATAAATTTAACTATATTTTGATTATCTATTTTTGATAGAGTTTGTATCTCATTAATAGTAAATTCATGTAATTTTGGAACCTCTCTAAATTTTTCCAATTTGACTACTTTGATTGCAACAATTTGATCATTTTTCATATTTTTAGCCCTATAAACTTTACCATATTGTCCACTTCCTATAACATCTTATAGAACATAATTTTCAATCACTTTGCTCATTTCAGTTAATTAATAATTTAAAATAAAAACCAACAACTAAATATTAATACATATTAATTTTATCAATATATGTTATTATTAATAAATTCTTCCTTTTTTTTCATTTCTAACACCAATGAGTTTATGACCTTTAACTATATTAATTATAATTATGGAAATTTAATTTAATAAGGAAGAATAAAAAATATACATTTTAGTAATAAACTATAAGAAATTAGAATCACTAAACAAATCTATTGAAAAATGCTGGACTCACCACTAAGGAAATTGAAAAGATCATTAAAAAATTAGAAAATAGAGACAAAATCAAATCAGTTCGTCCCAATCGTAGGACAACAAGAATAAATTTAGATAGATTTTAATCAAACACTTGATTCCAATTTACCAACTAATGTTTTTAGAACAGCTGATTAGGGTATAGATGATGATTTAATTGATAGAATAAAACAAAAACTAATATATTTTATGCAATAACAATGTGATAGTAGAGAATCTAGATGAAATAAGAAGAGTATATATAATATTATGAAGAAATGGATTTTGATCTAATAATCAATCTTTTTGAAATATGATTCAATTCTAATATAGGAAGAAAATTTTTTCTTTCACATTAAATCAATTTAGGTAGTCAAAATTCTAATTTTATTTATCCTATTTACCTTGTTAAGTATTTATTAATATCATTATTATATAGGCATGTCCTGTATTTAATTAATGAAAATTTGGTAATACAATCCGTCCAGATAAGTGTATTTTTGAATGTCGAATTTAACTAAATTAGTATAATAAATATATTTAATATATTTGATTCTTAAAAGATGTAAAATTATAGTAAATAATATATAAATTTCAGATTGGAATAATATAATTATAATATAAGTTTCAATAAAACTATTCATCTGACATATAAAATTATTGATTAGTAAATCTACTTTAAGCTAAATTATTATGAGTATTAATCAATTTGGATTAGGTTGTCATATCCTAAGTACTATTAAAAGGTTTTATGACTGTAGTACTAGTTTTTAATAACTAAATAATTTAACAATATAAATTACTGATCTTTTAGAAAATATGGAACAAGTGTATCCTAATCGCATTATAAATCTTTAGAGATGATTACATAACATATCTTGTCCACAAATTTTATGAATAGCAGCTAATCTTTAATAGAAGGCTTTAAATTCATAATATGTTATATTTTCATGCTTTCCTTTTTTGTAGAATTTTCTGAGTATTTCTTTTACATTCTCAACTCCTTTAGTTTTTTTATTTTGAATTTGATTAAATAATGTTCGCAAAAAGTTTTCTCCTTTTAATTCATTAGGTTTAAATATTTGTAATTACTTGCCATCATTTTCTTAATTTTATATTCCTTTTACCATCTCTTCATAAGGCATCTAATCTACTTAATCTATATTCAAATCAGCAGCCATATTCAAAATCTATTGAACATCATCTTAATCAAATTATGCCTACACCTAAGGATCGAATAGCTATTTAGAAGGCTATCTTTAAATAGTAGATTCGTTCTTTTATTTTTCTTAAAAGAATTTAGTTGATTTTTATTTGATATTTAAATTTTAACTTCTTTATGTATCTATTTATTTCTAAGATCCTTATTTAGACATTATCTATTCCTTCTCATCCTCTGATTCTTATTTTAAAACAGATTCTTGAGATTATTATTTACTATGATTTTATGTTTAAGTAGGACTCACTCTTACAGTATCATTTTCATTTTATTTTTAAACTACAGTTTTAAAGGATTGTTATTATTTCAATAATGTATTTTAATTTTCAGATAATTTAATGAGATTTCTTTATTATATCATAACTGGGATGTTTTCGATGATTTTCTATTAAATTTCATTAGGTAATCCCATACTCAAAATAGAGCTTTCTATAAAATTAGTAAACAATTCAATATCTGTTTATTATTCTTATTCTACCATTCTTTGTTTCCATTATGTATAATATTCAGCTGGATTTTCATCATTCACTTTTATAGCCACTTTAATTGGTTATTAAATAGTAGTACTTGATCTCCTTATATGTGATTATGAAGATTATTATGAAGAAAGACGAGATTTTGAATTTCTACTTACTTCATCTTCTTCTTTAATGAGAGGTATTCTTATTTTATTATTTTCTATTACCCTAGTGGAACCTCTATTTTAAATTATACCAGATAATTTATCATCTTGAATTTCTCTTATGGTATTTGTTGATTTTCTGGCAAATTTATTTTTTGTTTTATTTTTTAATAACATTTCAGACTTTTTATTTCCTTTAACTTATTTATTTTATTGTGGAGTATCAGAGACTTATGTATTTAATTCTTCTTATTGAAATTGTGATTAATCATAACATTCAGTTTATATTCTTCTCTCTGATGGACTTGAATCATTTTTTCTCTCAGAGAAATTCTGTATTCTCCCAGATGTTGTCCTTTATGAATCTTGAATAGTTTAAGCTTAAGTTAGATCAATATCTGGAATGGTTGAGTCACCAATCTTCATTTAATTAACATTTGACTTTTTAACAATTGAGGAAGGTTATTATTAATCAGATTTAGATATTGAACTCATCTTTCTTATTAATTAAACATTCTCATGATTTGGAGATACACTTTTTCTGATTTATTGTTATTATTGTTATTAAAATAGCAATCCACTTTTTTGCATTTACTCTTCATCTAATTCTTATATTGATTTCTAATCAAGAGTAGTTTATTTATTTGGTTATTTGTTAGGAGGAAGTTCTGTAGATTAATGTTATAATCCTCTTTTATTATTTTATGTATCTGATGTTTGACTATTCTTTTTTTTAATCTTTGGATCCTTCTAGGATTTTACATGTTGGGTAAAACTCATTCTATGTGCACCTTCAGGGCTTTATCTTTTTGTATATTCACTGTACTAGATCTATCTATTTGATTCCCCACGAAATCCAATTGAAACATTATCTTCATCTAAAGGAAATTCAAATTAAGATTTTATTTTACTAGTTGCCTTTGGTGAATCTTTATTAGATTGGTCTTAACTATTACCAAATTCCATTTATAAGCTTTTTTGATCTGCTGGTATTGATTTCGTCTTATTTAATTATCCTGTTAATTGATAGAGTTTTTATTATAATTCTTAATTCTCTTTTTATAATTTTTATATCAGTTATTACATAGTTTGATCTGATACCTAAATTGATTGATCTTAAAATGTTTTACTTGTTATAACTAGCAATTACTTTTCTAATTTTTATTTATCATATAACAATTGTGTTCGTTCTTACTCTATAGATTTTTCAGCAATTTTTGTAGATTCAATTTCAATATTTAATTACATAATTTAATTTTCCATTTATCTTACCTTATTCCATAATTCTGCATTTTCCATAAACTTTTTATCTAATTCTACATTTTTACTTGATAAATCCTTTTACAATTACTCAGAATTATCAGCTCTTCTTAATGGTGGAGCTTTGCGTTCTTTATTTGAACTGGATAACAATTATTAAGAATTTTATTTAGGTAATTTTCTCTCAGAATCTTATTTAACTCTTCTTACTATAAATCCAGATACAAATTTCATTATAACTTTATATGTCTCACTCTAAACATTTTAATAACTCTCATTTATATAGTCTTAAAATTCATTGAATATATATGGTATCATATCTTACTAGATTTATTATTTTTAAGTATCTAATATTACAGTCTCAATATCCATAGTCTTTTAAATCATTTACTTATGTACTCCTTTCAATTTGTCAGTAACCTATTATGTTTATAAAGAATATCTGTAATCAATTCTTTCATTTAGAAATTTCTATAATTCCATACTATGTTAATCACTATCTTTTATAATCTCTTACAATTTGTTTTCATGATATTCCTACACAAATAAATAAAATTCTATACTTTCTTAAAATTCCTCATTACCTCCAAAATATCTAGATTTGTATCTGTTCCTTATGATATACATAACTTTATTTTTGGATCATATCGTTTCATAACAATTTACACATTTAATTTATTACTTTACTTTAAAACTTCATTTAATATACATTTCTAATGATCATCTACTTCATATTGCATCCTTGATGAATTATTTAATGTTCGATCATTCTAATGATGAAAAGAATTCAATTAAATAGATGGCAGTATATTTGAGTTATTACTACTTTATTAACGATTCTTAATTCTCTCATTTTCTGCTATTGGTGATTAGAAACCTCCAACTCTAGATCCACCAAATCTACCAGTTTGCCCTCCTTCCATCATTCTCTATCTCATTCGTTACATCAAATCTTCCCTAGACAATGGCTCAAGTTCATGTTCCCCTTCTGTATGCACATGATTAATATTCTAAACTGATTTCAATACATCCTTCCAAACTTATGTGTATCTATTTATAGCATGACTATAATCATTTTAATCTCTAGCTTAAAGCATATAACATAATTCATTTGATGTTAGCTCTAAATCTTAAAGAAATTTGGGTAAACTAATAGAACTTCCTTATTTAAGCACGTTTTTACTCAAACCCATAAGAAATTCTCCTATCTTCTCTAAAGTTGCTTTCTCCTACAAAGAAGCTGGAGTAAAAATCATTAAGTGTATTTATATATATATAAAATATAACTAAGTCACATAAGTTCTGAATATGTTTCCTCAATAATATTTGATTGTTATTAATGTGTTCCTTATCCTGGTTTCTTTTAAAATACACCACTCTAAACTACTTAAGATTGAGCATCCTCTCCAGTCTAAAATATCTTACCACCCTAATAATCTTCATGTAATTTGGATCTATATTACACTCCTCCAACCTATGAATAATTAACTGAACTGTTATAAACATCCCAAACATTATCAAATTTTAAAGCAGGTTCAGTATTTAGAGATACAACAGCATTTTCTTATAATCTTTTTATTTCTTCTCTTCGTCTCATTCTATTCTCATCTAATTCATTATTGATTTGCTTCATTTTATTATTGTGATCTTAAAAATTATATTACATCATTTATGAATCAGCAATGTTTCCTTTAAATAATGCAGATTATATATCAAAGTTAGGTGAATGGTTCTCCTTAACTTATAAATCTTTAATAAGTAGTTCTTAAGCTTCAACTTTTTTTTAATATTATTCTATTTCTTTTTATAACTTTTTGATCTATTCCTATTAAAGTACTTTATGATCATTCAACATTCCATCTTTATGATTAATAGTTGTCTTATAAAGAGACATTTCTTCTTCTTTTAATCTTATGTCTGTTTCATATTTTCTACATAATTCCTAATCTCTTCTTTAAGCATCACTTACTGCTCTTAAATTTTCTTTCATTTATTCATATTCATATTCCATTTCCTTTCTTCTCTTTTTAACTTCCCTTACCTATTCAACATATTTTTTATTTTCCTCCACCAATTATTCATTTTCCCTTTACAAAGTCTTAATGGTTGATTTCAAATTCTCCATATTTCTTAGATCTGCCTCTAATTATTTAAGTTTATTTCTAATTTATTCTCTTTCCTCATAAAATTCAGTTTCAGCAGAAGCTTTTGCTGCATGAATTTATGCCTCATACTTTTTTCTAATTACATCTTCATTACCATTTGCTTCAGCTAATTTCTTAGACAAATCTCTTTCCATTACATCTAATTTGGCCTTCTAAAATTTTAAACTCTCTTCATTAGAAATTCTCTATTTTTCTATTTCTTATTCTTTTAATTTAATTATCTCATGTTCTTTCAATATCTTCTATCTATATTAATAATTCAAAGACTCTAATTCCTTTGTTTTTTATGCTGACATTTTTAATGTATCATTTTCTCTTTCCCTTAAAACATTTAATTTCTCTTAGAAATTCTTCTCTAATTCCTCTCTATAATCTTATAATTTTTATCTATATTTATCAGCCTCTTCCAACCTAATGTGTTAAGCTTCAAATTCTCTAATTCTAGTAGTCTCTGTAGCAATCTCTGTTTTCAAACGTTGATCATACTCTCTCTTCATCTTAATAATCCTTTCCTCCATATCATATTAAGGTTTAAGCAATTCATTTTCAATTTTACTTTTGTACATATTATCTACCATACTTAATTTCTGTTCCAAATTGATTACAGCATCCCCATAAAATGTTTAAGTAGCTGCATTTGATTTCAAAGGTTCCTTAGGTTTAAGAAGTAGTATATCACTAAACATTTATGACAAAATTGATCCTTATAAATTATCAACTTTCAAAAGTATTTTCAATTCTTCCTTATTCAACAAAGCTGCTCCAAAAGTAGTCTCTGGTACAAAAACAGATCTAAAATATATTGGAAAAATACAATGAATAATCCATTCTTGCATCTCGTAAATAATCTGCTACTGCACTAGCTAACACTCTTTTTAATAACATCTCACTTTCTGATACTTTATCGGAGGAAGGAATTTTCTTTTATTACATTTACAGTCTCTCTAATAGCTTGTATCTAAGTTATGTCTTCATATTTTCCACCATTCCCTCCTTTTATAACTCTTACTATAATTGAAATTTGAGATCGTTAAACGATTAATCCATTTGAATATATATATTATTAAAAATAATAATATTTAATAAATATAAGGGCACATTTCTATGAATATGTGATTCTTACATCTCTACAATTATTATTGGACATATTTTTCATTAATTATGTTCTTATTTATTGGTTTCATCAAAAAAAAAACATCATTTTAAGGTAGATTTTAAATAAAATTATTTTAATATTTGTTATGTAATAAGACTTTAATGATTCTAATGATTTGTCCTATTTGTCATCTAAAAATAAATAATAATTGCAATTCCCATCTTTAGGAATTGCAAACAAAGAATTAGAATAGATAAGATTTTAGTGTAATTTAAAATTACTCTAGCAAAAGATTATTATGTTGTTTGGTTTCCCTTCGATTTAGGTGGATAGCGAAAGAATATACAAATATTTAAAAGGAATTTAATACTAAAGTCAATTTGAGCAACTAAAAAAAATTAGAACCCTAATAAGTTTCATAGGTGAAGTCACATACATTACTAATTGGAATGAAAGAGTTCATATAATTAATTAGAGAATACAATAATTTTTCAGTATTAAAGGATTAGAAATTAAATGGAATGAATAATAATGGAAGAAGGAAATTGATTCTATTTTTATCCTTAGGATTAATAATCCTTATTATGATACAATACCAAATAAATAATTTTCTTATGTGAATGTATTCAATATTATTGGTATTAAGTTGCCAACAGAATTATAACAAGTACAGCATCATTCATTTAATTCAATATAAACATCTAATATGACAGATGACTTTAATCTCTTATGTGATATTGAGGAATTCACAATTATTAGAAATATTAGGATATTCATTTAGAAGTTTAACCATAAATTTAATGGGTTTATGGATTTGTTATTGAAAATTGAGACAAATAAGAATTTAGAAGAACAAAATATTAAATATTGTTATTAAACTTTATGTCAAGAATTAGAGCATATCTTCACTTCCTTCAACCTCAAACATTAACACTCTACTGATAATAAAAAATATCCGTTACCTTTAAATACTATCACACAAGATAAAAATGAATAATTAATATTCAGAATTCCAAAGCCTACAGCATCTCTAACTACAATCATTTCAGGATCCATTTAATCAAATTCAAAAAAATAAAAGAAAAAGATCAAATAATAATAACATTTACATTATGGATCATACATCTTAGAGTAGGATTATAGTTTTGAATAGGATAAAATCAACTAAAATGATAATGAGTCCAACATTATTTATTATGACAATTGTAATGACTTAATTTCTTAAATGTAAAATTAATTAATAAATAATGTAAGTTTTTAATACTCTACAAATTCTGAAAACTCCTTAAAAAAAATACAATAAAAAATATTAACATATGAATACATGTAATATAAACTTGAATAAGTTGGATACCCTTGTATAAGTTTGAAAGAATCTAAACTGATCTAAATTCTTTAAGATCAATAACTAAATTATTAAGATAAGAAAATGTTAATTGTTAAACTATTTAATATAATAACTGAATCTTTTATTAGTAAGAGTGGTTTTTAAGATATTAACAAATAATTAAATGAGTTAATATTAAAATTTCTAAAAGAAATACCAATAGATTATCCAATATAACAGTTAAACCAAATTTTAGATGAGCAATGCATTACAAAATCAATAATGTCAATCTATGGTAATTTATAGAATAAAATGTTCTCTCCTGAAATATTATCTTAGATAATAAATAGAAAATTTCCAGATAAAATTTATTAAATTAAATGTTTATCAACAAATATGATTTTTTAATAAAGGAATATTCAATAATTACTTGATATTTTTAATATTTAGGAATTATAAAATATTAGGGTTCTACGATAATATATATATGAAATTTACACAGGTTTGTTGGCTTTGATCAATTTTAAATAACTATTTTAAGTTGACTTTGATGATAATGTTTTATAAGAATTTATATTAATGGAACAATAATTTATAAATGTATTAAATTAACCTTTAAATTTTTATCTAGATTCGAATTATTTTTAGAATTAAAATTAAAAAAAATTTTAAAAATTAGGGGGTTTTGATGAACCATCTAATGAAAATTTGAAAGATTAAAGTAAATAAAAATAAGATTATGAAAGACTAAAAGAGTTGCCATTAATTAGAAATAAAGAAATTGAATAAATTTATGAACAAAATTTGAATTAATAAAATTAGGATGTATTTAGAATGCTTAACCTTGATTAATAATAATTTAATTTATAATGTTCACCAATTTAATATGATTCAACTCGATTTAACTTTATCAATAATTAATTATAATAGTCTTAAGATTTATAATAAAATACAAATACAGAATTTTGTTCTTTATTTTGTAGCAAGTGAATTAATTTTGATGTATAATAATAAATATTTATTAAGTTAATTTTAAAAAATGTAAAATAATAGTAAATTTATATAATTTAATAAGTAAATCAACTTTATTGAAATGGAATTTTTGCCTTTTTAACAGAATCACTTCTTTTATAGAGAAATCCTTTCTATGAAATATAATATTATAAATTTTACATTAGACTAACGATTAAGATTAGCTAATTGTATAGCAATTTATTAGCCAAGTTACTTAGATGAGTCATCTCCAGATATTGTGCTTATTTAAGTACGATATCTCATTTAAGCTGTTTTTACACCATTTGATTAATTTTTTAAGTTAGCTTAACTAGTTTTTCTAGAATTGGAAAGAGATCTACTAGCAGAGATAGTGTGTTTAAATTATGAAGTCATAAAAGGATTAAAAGTCTTTTAATTTTCATTGACTTTTTATGTAGCTTGATACTTTTATTTTAAGATAGTAATAGGTGTATGTTTTTATTTTAATTTTTCTTAAGTTAATTTGGCTTATTGATTAAGTATTTAATTCATTAGGATTTCTACTCTCTATCTTATATCAGTTGAATTTAGAGAGTTATTATGTTTTTAAATAATTAATTTCTATTATTATTAGGGAGACTTTTCTGTTTCATCATGCCAAGTATCAAATTTTTTATCTGTGTCAGGTTATGTAAATATATGTTTTTAAGGAAGTTATACTTGTTTTTTAGCTAATATGGTTTAATATATTTTTTGGAAATTTGCTGATGTTTTTTGAGATTATTTGATTTCTGTTTCTTTAATTATTTTGTTTTAATTAGAGACTTTAATGATGATGACAATTTTATTAGAAAGAGTAGATTTATTGTTAAAAGGATGTGGTTTCAATAATTTTGTATGATATTCTATCTCTTCATCTTCTGGCTATATTATATTGTAAATAAATTACAATAGATTATTTGTCTACACCATATAATTTTTGATAGACCTAATAAATTTGATTAAATATGGCACTTGAATGTGGTACATAAGTATAAAATATCTCTACAGCTTTACCAAGCCAGATTTCAACAGTTAATTTATTAGATTGATTGTTAATGAATCTAAGTTCAGTTGAAATACTATAAAAACTTAATCCTGTCAACATAATCTAATAAATTAAATGATAAGATTTACTAATTCTAAAATGACTTCTTCAGCCATCACCATCTCATAACTATTTATAGGAAATAACTCCTCTAAATCTACATAAGTTAATTACATCAACCCTAAAATTTGCATTTGTAACATAGGGTGTGTATCATCAATAATAGTAAATAATTTATTTTATTAATTATTTTAAGGTTGAAATACATATTCAGAAGCAAAGAGTGACTAACTTCTATTTTAAAGGTTTCGAATCATTAAATTTTAAGTACTCATTACTTCATAAGATTTTTCATCATTTGGTAACATACTTTTAATAGATATTAGAATTTCTTTGAAGACAACTTCTACAATCTATGGATAAGACAGTAATTAAGATTATTGTTAAGGTAAATTGGATGTCTGGTTTTTTTGTAAAGGTGTACTGATTTCTGAATTAGCTCTTTATTTTTTATTGATTGATGATGATGCAGTTATTTGTTAACACAATTTTATGGTGTTCTATATAATGCTCTATAAAATTCTTAAAGCACTTTTACCCATTTCTAAGGCCTGTTTATTTCTGATATAAAATATAGATTTTACTTTTTAGTTTCCGAAAATAGTAGAGTAATCTAAAAAATGAGTCTCAATCTCAATAACTTATTTTAGATTGTTTTAGCTAAGCTTAAACTTTCAGGTGGACTCTATTTGAGAGTCTTTCCTTTAATCTTCAGAATCTAAACGCAATCTAACAACATTTCTAAAGCTTCATTTTAGGCTGCATATTTCTTTAGTATTATGGCATAATTTATTTTTGAGAATAAAACAGATGTGTATTACACTTGAATCCTAAGATATAAGTTTAGATTACTAATTCTATGTATAAAATTCTAACAGTTTGGCTGCTCTATTGTGATATTCCAAGGCTTGATATTCAGAGATATCATCTTATATGGCCATGTTTGTAAGATCAGTCATAATGAGATCTGGGACATCAGGTTTTATATAAATAATTTCTTAATTTTCTTCAGTCTGATAAAATAGAGATAAAGGTGTTACTTAAACTAAAAAATTCTATTCTGTATTTAACAACTCTCTTTTGAAAATGATTTTTTTCTATTTAACAATATCTATGGGAGACTTATTTGATAATTAAGCAGGTGTATTAACATTTTTATGATTAAAGGTATGAGCCTCTATTTTAATCATTTATTTATTAATTTATATATATATATATATATGATGGTTATCAAAATGTTCTTTTAACCATAATATTATAGAAATCTTCTCTAGAGATTTCTCTACCATTTGAAGCTGCCCGTTCTAACATTTCTGCTAATTCTTCTGCTGTCATTGTCTCACCCAATTCTTTAGAAACCTAATACAATTTCAATCTTCAAACATTACTCTTTTCAAATTATTCAAATTAATTGCATTGCTTCCATCATCATCAAATAAATCAAATATTTTATTTATTCCATCTCTATTTTCTCTATTTCCCAATTTTGATGTGATGGCATCCAAAAATTAGTCAAAATCAATATCAGTTCTATTTCTAAATTTTATACTAAATACCCTTCATTCTCCAATTCAGCAATCATATTGAAAATAGTTGGGTTTTTTTAATCAAATCCCAAACTTTACATTGCTGCTTTTAATTCTCTTGGATCTACTCTTCCAGTACCTTCTGTATCAAATAAATTGAATGCTTCTCTTATTTCTTCAATCTCATCTTCTGTCAATCCAGGTCTTCACATTTTCAAATATCAAATATTACCTTTCCTGTGGTTTACGTACATTACCTTATTTTTAAGGTTATTACTTTTATGTTACAGGTGCTTATCCCTATGGCTTACCCCTCATATCTTTATTTTAAATATAAAAATATATATATATAATTTTTATGTGCAATAATGGATATTCTAAATAAATAAATTAATAAAATGATTGATGAAACTTTATAACCAATATAAATTAAAAATTGGACATAAGGTTTTCAAACTTAATTAAGATCATCCACCAAAAAAACTATTACTAGATTGAAATCCATTGAAAATAATACCATTTTTCAAGATCCATCATCAGATTTATCTACTAAATTCAAAACAATAAAAATATCTGACAGATGCATTCATAGTTAGTATGCCAGCAGAAAAATATCATTTAAACAAAAATAATAAACCTAAACCATCTTTTAATAGTAATTATGCAAAACACCTTTGTATATGCAATTGATTCCATTTTTTAAAGTTTCTGCATAAAGTTGGGCTATATTCAATGGTTAAACTGGAGAATATATCACTGGATACAATTAAAATAAATGCAGACAAATAGCTTCGATTACCAAAATTGTTACATGTATTGTTAGTTTAAGGTTAGCAAAAGAATTAAATTTGAACATAGATAGAAAACGCTTTTTTGTACCAGATTAAGTTAATTAATTAAACTAAATAGGCATAAAAAATTTTTGGAACAACTGCAGGGTTATTAAAAGGAGACTCTATCTTTTTAAGAGACCTTCTTTATGGATTGATGCTACCATCAGGTAATGATGCTGCTATAACACTCTCTTACAATTTCTAATTATACTCTTTAGAAAATGATCACTTTTTAAAAGAAATGAATCGATTTGTGCACTCTATAGGATTATCAAACACATAATTTAGTAATGTTCATGGTAAAGAATATAATAAATATTCAAAAGGACTTTGCAATGAAAACAACTTTTCCACTGCATTTGATGTAGGAAAATTTACATATGAAAGTTTATAAAATGAACAATTCTAAAAAATTGTAAGAACTTAATCATATTATTGTGAAACTCCAAATTAGTTGTAAAATACCTCCCGAGAATTGTATTGGGAAAATACCAACAAATTATTGTAATAAGGATTCAAAGGAGTAAAAACAGGCATTACAAAAGAAGCTGGACCTTCAGTTGTTGAATTTTTCTAAGACTCAACTAATTGTTTCATAATAGTTCTTTTGAATTGCAGTTCAAGTGAAAATAGATGGACAGATGCATAACGACTATTGTAATGGATTTAGAAATAGGATACTTTGATTAAATAATTTATATGAATTGAAATTCCTTCTATAAAATGGTTAAGTCATTAAAAATGATTCAACTAGATCATATTTTTGGCAGTAAAATACTAATAATGGAAAAGTTTAGATAAAATATATAAGGTTGTTATTGTTCTCTGATATTTCCTTTCCTTGAATAATACTCTATATTCTTTTAAGTATTTATAAAAGGTTTATTTAATCATATTTTAATCTTATATATACATCTCCAATTACAGAATATTCACTAATGAAGTCTTTTTCTCCTAGGATGATTAAAAACAAAATAACTATTCATTACGAAATCATCTCAAATATTCTATGACTGTACTCTAGATGAAATAGTATCAAAGTTATATAATTTACTTTCTTATTTGCATTTATAAATCTTTTAAGTCCTAAAATATGATGTAAAGTTTTTTCATCAATTTTGCCATAAATTTTAAATTAGACTTTCTTGATAACATTAAATAAAATATTTCAAATTCAAATATAAAATGTAACATCTAAGCTATCCACCAGATAAAAAAATACAGAATTATCAATTTAGTTTTAGATCCAAATTAGGCAAAGGTGCATATGGAACTGTCTATGCTGGTAAAAATACTAATGATAGTACATTTACATTTTTATCATTAGATAGTATTGTTGCTCTGAAAATTATTGATAAGAAATTGCTTCTTACTGATTATGCTAATCAACTAATTGCTTCTGAAATTGAAATTATGAAAAAAATGAATGATTCACACGTTGTTAAATTACTAGATGTATTATAAAGTGCAAATAATACTTACATCATAACTGAATATTGTAATGGTGGTGATTTGAGAGAATTCATAAAGGCCAGAAAGTACTATATTCAAAATATTTAGAGTTATCCCTGAAGATGAAGCACTCAAAATCTTAAAGGATTTATTATAAGGAATCAGGGCTTTAATTAAACAAGGCATTATACATCGTGACATAAAACCAGCAAATATTCTAATTCATGATTCTCAATTCAAAATTACAGACTTTGGTTTTGCAAAACAAATAGACTAAAATCTAGATACCATTATGAACTCTCTTGTTGGTACTCCATTATATATGAGTCCTTAAATTCTAAAAAGAGGCAAGTATTCATCTAAATGCGACATCTGGTCATTAGGTTTAATAATGTATGAAATGCTTTATGGTATGACACCATGGCATTCTCAAAATTTGGTAGAATTGATGAATAAATTAGATTCTAAGGTATATCTATATATTATCAATTAGCCTTTATCATTTCCATTACATCCATATGTTTCTGATTCTACTAAATTATTGATCAAAGGATGCTTGTAAATAAGAGAAGAAAAAAGATGGAATTGGGAAGACCTATTTAAAGCAGTTAATTTTAATTCAAATGATAATAAGGAAAACTCTCCTGAGAAGGAAATAATTAATTAATAAACTTAGAGAGAGACTTAAACTTCTCAGAGTAATTAATCGAAATATTCTATTTAAATGCAAAGATTCAAATAAAGAACTGAATCAATATGTTAATAAATAAATAAGCATAATCGAAGTTAGAGTAATGCGGCTTTTCAAACAAATGATAGATCAAATAGATACGAAAATAAAACTCCTGTTAATGATAAATCTAAATAGACAAATAGTTATTTTGATTTAAAAGAGAATCTTAAATAAAATAATAATAATAAATAAGAAAGAGAAAGAGAAAGAAGCAGCTCTTAAAATTATAGATCTCATACTTAAAGAAATGAATTGACATCTTTCATTGATAAAATTCATAATGTTTAATAAAAATTAAATAGTAATAATGATTCATGTAGAACTACAAGTGCTCTATAATCTCATTCAACCAATACTTCAAATAAATTGAATTATGAATTAGATTTAGTTAAGGTTTCAGAATTTTAATTAGAAGAAAACAATAAAGCATCAGATTATCAAAATACTTTAAGAAATCCAAAAACTGAAAGAGTTAAAAGAACAAATAGTTTAAGTAGACATTTTCAATAATAATCATTTTAAGGAAAAACTTAATTGCAGTAATTAATTAAAGCAATTGAGAATTAGTTAGAATTGATACCAAATTAAGTGAATTGTAAAATTGATATTAATACTATGGTAATTTTACATAGAGATATTATTAATTATGCATCAAGCTTATAAAGTTTCACAAATTAAGATTTGAAAGATCTCAAATTATTAATAAATAGCTTAATATCCTATTTAAATTAAAACACAGGAGAACATTCAAGCAAATAATCTTAAATAATGCTATTATTACTCTTAACATATCATAAGGTATTAGCTTACAATATCAAAAATAAAACTCTAAATATTGATGGCAATCTAATAGAAACAATTAAAAAAAATATCCAAATTTAATAAAATTAATTAAATATTGAATCTAAAATATTAAGAGAGCACATCAATTAATTAATGTGATTTTTAATATTTATCATTATTTTTCAATTTACTCTTATTTTTTAATCTTTATAATATCTATCTATATTAACATATAATTTTATTTTGTTTATATTACTTGTTTAATTTTATAATAATAAAATAAGTATGCATAATAATATTTCAATTTAACTTAATCAACTTCATTTGTATCAATTAAGACTTTTCCTGTTCACTTACAACAAATGGTTAACCACTTTCATCCAATAAACATAATCCCATATCGCTATCTATTAAATGTTTCTCTGAATCATATGTACATGTTAAAATTCTATCATTTTTACCTAAATAAAGCAATCCTATCAAAATTAATTTGATTATAATATACTTCTTTTAATTGCTTTAGTTAAAGCATTCATCATTGGTAATGGTGCTGACTTTCCTCTACTTTTGCATGACACTTAACCACTAATATCATCATTTAAGATTTTATGATTATTTTATATTTAAGATTTCTTAAACGGATTTCTTGGAGGACTTTAAAATTCTACAATCTAGGGATTCTTTTTTGTTTTACTGAAACCACAGGTTTCATTTATTTCAAAACTATCATTTGAATCTAGTAATGAATTTTCATTAAAATCTGCAAAATCATCCAAACTAATTTCATTTTTCTTTTTGGCAATACTTAATTGTTTTTTTGATTTCTATTATCCTATTGCTACTGCTGTAGAAGTAGAAAAGAAACTATTTTATTTAGGTTAAGGAGATAATTATAAAGTCAATTAAGAGTTAGTATTTTTTAATTTAGTAATTTCAGATTAGAATTAGGAAGCTAAGAACTATTGTTAAGTCAATTATTTATTTAATTCTTGTTTCTCCTTTTCAATTTATTTATTCTTCTACTTTAATTATGTGATTGTTTCAATAGATTATTATTACAATTACTTAAATTTATTTGTTAAATTAGTGAAGTGTTAAGTCAGTTATTTGCTCTCTTATTTATTATTATTATTCTCTTAATTTCTTTCATTTATAGTATCATACATGTGTTATAATTTTTAATTGACTTATTATGTTAATTGTTATAGAGTATTTTATATTTAATTTTTTATTTATAGTAGTTCATCACTCTTTTCATTATTAATTTTATTTAATAATTGATGAGCTTATTGTAATTGTAATTAGTATTAATTTTATAATGAAGTAATTTATACTTAAATTGTCTATTCTACTTTCTATCTGTCTGCCTTAGAATTTAATTTAGAATTTAAATTCTCAATCTCTTGTTTGAAATGTGATTCATCCTCATTCAATCTTAAAGATGTATTAGAAGATAAGTTTTTAACTAAATGTTCACTTTATTTAGTCTTTTATTCAAAATTCTCTTGCAATTCCTTAATCTATTCATTTAGATTATTTTAAAGATTTAAAACTTTCCTATCAATCTCCAACATAAATTATTAAGTATAATCATTCTAAGTTATATTCAAATCAATATTTGTTAATTTATGTCTTAAATCTTCCTAAAACTTCCTGAATTCTATATTAAATCTCTCTTGCAATTATTAATATTAATGAACTTTCTCTGATAATTGAGTTTGCAATTATTAAATTTGTTCATTTTATTGTTTAATAATCACTGATTGATTAGTATCATCTTACTATACTAAATTCAATTAAGCCTAAGATTAAACCTTACTAAGTTCTTAAATTAAAGATGCCTTGATCTTTGGTTCTGTCTTCAATGGTACACTCTATTAATATTATTATTATTATTGATAATAGGCAACAGTCTCTTAAAGTGGTTTTCTAATTGGTGGATTTGAACCTCTAAATTAACATAAATTAAAAGTACATTACCTTTATTGAGGGTATTAGACATATTGTAAAGGTTGGTAAGGTAATTGTTATTCTTAAGAGACACATCTCATTATTTGTCTTGGTTCCATAGTTTACTATATGGAAGAAGGTCGTAATTAACGTTATTCAATAGGTTATTGATATACTGCATTTCCAAATGCTCTTACAGGTATGCGTGAGGGCTTCATATGTAAATTTGTTTTAACGATTAAATAATAATTAAATGAAATTCGCTGTATTCATATTAAATCATATTATACCAGAATGGGCATTAATGTATTTGAACTATAAGGCCATAAAAGCATATTTATCAACATCAGGTGCTCTTAAAGACTTTTTATTATATGCCAAAAAAACAAAGAGTCCTTAGGAATACAAGGAAATCAAGAAAATTGTTATGGAAAAAACTTATATAATTTCCAAAATTATTGTTGATTAGAAGGAATTTAATAAAAAGTTTATATAAGAATTGTCTAAAATCAAATTCTTTGTGAATGCAAAATATAATGATTTGAAGGGCAAGACTTATAAAATATAATTATAAATATTGTCTATGAATAGATATTAAAGATAATTAGAGAGAAGTAAAAAGCGTTCAATTATCAGATCAAATTCTTAGGTAGCTGAAGAGTTAACTGAATAATTAACTAACTAATAAATAAAGATGAGAGAGTCTGATTTTAATTAAAAAGGTAAAAAATTAAAAGAATTATGTTTTTAATTATATAATGAAGGGGTGAATTTTGAAAAATATTTAAAAATTAATCAAGAAGCAATTCGTAAAATTATGAAAAAATAAAATAAGAAATCAATAAAACTTAATTAAGAACAGATTAATATAGATGAATGTAAGAAATTAACATCAGAATTAGATTTTGATTTAAAATAAAATAAAGTGAAATAATTATTATTTCAAGTAGAGAAATACCTATTAAAACATTTCTATCAAACTAAATAAAAACTATGCAAAGAACAATTACGTAAATATCAATTTCAAAATGATAAAAATAATAAAGCTTGGTTTTAATTTGGCTTATTCACTGGCTTTTCATTAATGTTAATGTCTTTCATCATATTTCTAGCAACTCAAAAATAATTAGACATTTTAACTAATACATTTATATATGAATCATTTCCTATTTACAGAGGAGCCTTATTGTTTATCTTATATTATTGGTCCTTAACTATAGTTATTCATTTATGGAATTTATCCAAGATCAATTATAAATTATATTTTAGCTTTAATCATCATTTCTCAACAATTAATGAATAATTAAAAAGAGTTATGACTTTAACTTCAATCTTTTTATTAGTTAGTCTGTTTTATTTGTGTGATGTATCTAAATTGGGCATTATATTTTCGAAGCTTAAAGGAGAAGAATATTTCCCATTGATAATTTGGGCTTCTCTTTTAGCAACCGTTGCATTTCCATCTAAATCTATTATTAATGGAAAAGGTAGGATGTGGCTTTATCGTAATTTATTGCAATCTTTAAATCCAAAACGAATAGAGTAACGTCATTTTTTCATAATGAGTTAATTTACTTCTTTAATTATCCCCTTTACAGATCTTACATATACAATATGTGAATATTCGAAAGGAGTATATTTATTGATTAATTATATAGATTAGCAATCAAGAAGAGAATGATAACAATTAATATGATGAATGCTTCTTTATTTCTAGATATTTTACTTTAGCTTTAGTACTATTCCCTTATTTCATTCTAATAATATAAATTATATTCCTAACCCAAAAATAATAGAACATAGATCTGTATTTTATAGAATTCATAAGAAATATATTATCAATTGCTTTAATCATTTTTGCTACTCTATCCTATTAGGAACCTAACTTTTTCTATTATTGGTTAGGAATGGCAATTTTTATTGGATTTTTAAATATAATTTTTGCTTTGAAAAAATGGAGTTATTTGGATATAAAACTAAAGAAAAAAAAAAAATAGATCTCTTATAAATAAAAATTAATAATATTATACTTACCTTTTGGAATTATTTAGCCATTATCTATATCATCTTCGATCTTTGGATGTTTGGATAGGACTGAATAACACAGTCTTCTTATATTATATATTGGTATTGCTGAATTGATAAGAAGTATTTATTAAAAAGTAATTGACATTTAGGAATGATAATTAATTATTATATTGTGGATGCTGAACATTTTAGAAATAAATAGAAGTATTAGACAGTTGGTGAATATGAATTTCCATTTGAAGAATGTTGTACAAGGATACAAAAATAACAGTTATTGTAAAACAATCTTTAAATAACTTTAGATAATATGAATCTGAGGATAGTGATAATGATGAGAAAGAATTCTAAGGATTTAGTAAAGAATAAATTAGTGAGGAGGAAGTTATCATGAATCAAAATTAAATAAAAGGTAGAACAGATATTGGACTATTTATTTAGGGGAAATCTACATTTAATCAATTTAACAATTCTGAAGATCCATCATAAACATAAGTTAATTAATTGAAAATATCTGAATTGATTGTGAAGGATTCAGAAAAAGCTTTAGGGGATAGTTTTATAAATTATGATATTAATAATTTTAAACCAGATGAATTGAAATCATTAATTAATTGTTAATAAATATCAGAGAGTGATTTATAAAGTTTGCATATAAATAATAAAAATTCGAAGAAGGAGATTGATAAATTATATGAAGAGTTTGGTATCAAAATAAAAAAATGAATAAGTATTTTTTAAGTATAAATTGTTTATATTATATAAAAAATCAAAAAAATAATTAACGATTATAAAATGAGTTAACGAGATCTAAGTAATTTGATTGCAATAAATCCTAACGATCCACAACAATATTAAGACTTATTAGCTTATTATAGATCTAAATTAGGAGAATTTGAGAAAGAAAGATTTGAATGGTTAACAAAATTGGAGGAAATCAAAATTTAATATGAAGATAAACATTAATAGGAATGGGAATTATTAAAAAGGAAATAAGAGATAAAAGAGTTATAATAAACAGTAGGAGAGGCAAAAGTATATATAAAATTAAAGAAATTAGTTAATGCTATTTGAAGAAAGACAAGCAAGATTGAAATTGTAAAAAGAGAATGATGCTCTTAAAGTGAGAGAATTAGAAGATAAAAAGAAGATTGCTGAATTAATGGCTATGATTGAACCTATTGAGGAATAAGTAGTATTATAAAAAGATTTAAGACCTGAAGTAACTACAAAATATACAGGTGATACATTGGCTGTAAGAGAGAAATAAGGAAAGTATATTAAATTTATTAAACTATATAGTGTTAAGATGCATAATATCAATTAAGGTAGAAGCATATTAAAAACAGTGTATATGCCAAATGAATAGTTGAATGCTTATTAATTGGAGAATGAAAATTTGAAAAAATAAGTTGAAAATGCAGAAATAATGTTAACTCAATAATTTGCAGCTTTGAGAGAGGAATTAAGAGCAAAAGAAGTTGAAACTAATTTAAGAATAAAAGAAGACTAATAAAAATTAGATTAATTAGTTTAAAAAATATAAAAATTGGAGAAATAAAATGTTGAACTTGTTAAAGGTAAATCTTTTATATAACACATTATAGATTGTTATGTATTAAAGTAAAAGTTTTAAAATAAGGAAAAATAAATGTAAGAGGATTTGGAAGTATCAAAATTGAAAAATAAAAAATTAAAAATGGAATTGGATTAAATTTAAAAAAAATATAATATTGAAAATAAAACAGCTTTAGAATTACTTGAGAAAAAGTCTGATGAATATAATAAAAAATTTAGAAGTCAAATCAAATCAAAAGATGAGCAATTATCTATTATTAAAGAATAATATGAATAAGTATAGAATATTTATATTAACAAAATATAATAATTGGAGGAGAATTTATCCAAATTAATTGAGAAGTATTATATTATTTTAATTAGATATTAATAATTGGAAAAGAGAAGGTCCTTAGAAATTGAAGGATTTAAAAATGATATCAAAATTTTGACAAAGAAAATAAAAGATTGTGAGAAATCATAAGTAGAAAAATAAAATGAAAATAAATCTCCAGAAGAATTAGCTAAGTATTAAGAAGAGGCATAACAAATGAAATAATAATTAGCTAAAGAGACTGGTCTCATTTATTCTTCTGGAAAGAAAAACAATAATAATAATTAACAATAAACAATTAAAGTTAAAGGAAATCAATAAAAAGGTGCATCAAAAACAATGAAATAAACTAATAAATAAACTAAGAAGGGGTTTAATAACTAAAGTATAATATCATATTTATGATTGTAGATTAAACTGATTAGAAAGATGATGATGATGTATCAGAATCTGTTCCAATGCATGAATTAGAAGATCTTTAACGATAATTAGATGAACTACAATTTCAAATGGACAAAGCAAAGAAACAATGAAAATAACATATCAATTTTATATATACTATTTGCAGTTAATCAGCAACTTACTTCTAATTATAAAATTAATTTGTTAATACGTTGGATGCAAATTCATACTTCATCTGCTCATACTATAAGTAAGTGCGAATCATTTTAGCATTTATCTCCATTAGCTTAAGAGGCACTTTTAAGTTTAAAAAAAATAAGGAACTTTGGATGTGAAAAGACAAGTGATCATCTTATAGACGTTAAAAAAATCACTACAAATAATATTGACAATCCATCAAACACGCCTGAAATTATTATAGATTAGGTTGTAAAACGTCCTCCATAAAATGAATTTATGGGATCTCAAAATTTCTCATTTATTTAGAAGTATTTGATTGATATTAAGTTTATCAAGTTCCAAATAGTTATTGGCTGTTAAGAGTTCTGTCGTACTAGATGATCCTACACCTGATTTTTCAGATGCTCTTTCGAGTGATAGTAAATAAATCTGTGAAACTGCATAAAATCAACAATTCTTTGCAAAATAGTTAAAACTAATGTAAACCTTACAATCCTAGGATCTCAATCAAGTTAATAAATACATAAAAAAATCAACTCAAGAAAAAGAGAATAAGATTACTCATAATTAAAAAAGCAATTACCATTAAATTAGATTAAGTGAATTAATATCGAAGAATACCTAAACATAATCAACAAATAAGATTAGGAAAAATTCACATACAAGCATAAATACTCACAATTCATCATAAACAAAAAGCAATATATCAACATAATAAGATTATCTGTATCAGAAAGCAATATTCTAGCAAGAAAAATTAAAGACTTTCATTGAGAAAGGCTAAATAATGAATAATGTAAAGGAGATGAAAGAATGCACTTTTAATCCAAAGATCAACAATAAATCTAAGATAATCAATTCAAGTACTTTTTTTGATAGACAAAACACTTGGATGAGAAAGAAGAATGATAAAATATCTTAGTAAGTAGAAATCTAAAAAGAGAAAGCAACTAGAGAAGTAAATATTAAATTACATTGTAGTGCACATTTAGTCCAAATTACAGAGATAACAGTAATAATATTAGAATCAATAGTTGTGATGTCTATTATAGAAATTTGCAATGGTAAAATAAAATGAATAGAAAAAAATAACAATTGAGAAATTCTATGATTGATTTAAACAATCATGATTTAAAAAATAACTCCAGTAAAATGCAGATATAAAGATCTAATTCTACATAATTAATTAATTAATAAACTGATTTAAAGTAGCTGCTTGAAATTTAATTCAAATTAGATGCACCAAAATATATTAAATGTATTACTCCAACCCATTAAGCTACAGAAACAACAATAACTCCAAATTCTTAATGTGGATATATGGAATTAGGAAAAAGAAAAAATAGTATTGAGTAAATTGAACAAAAATATAAATTGCTTTATGATTTAGTGCAGAATGTAACAAAAATTCCATCAAAGAAGAAAAAATGAATGGTATACAAATATTTCTTCTTTCTAAAAATACAATTTAATTAATTAAAGTAAAGAATCAAAATTCCCATTATTCTTCTTTTTGTGGTGGGGATGCAGAATATGAAAATCCTTAATATGGACTATTCATTTGTTCTTCTGTAGATAATGAATTGGTTTAAGAGTAGATAGGTTCTTTTAGGAAACACTAAATTTTAAAGGAAATAGCTATACATCATCAAAATATTAAACATCATCATCGCTATTTAACTTAGGCAAAAATACAGGAGGTACTTATTTTGATAAAACCATATCCCAATCAACATTTTTAAACCAAGGATGCTTTTTAATCTAATTTTAAATCATAAATTTATTTACTTCATTGGCTGAACTAATTCTAGAATTTGGATCTTTTTACAATAATTTTGACAATAAATCCTTTAATTGAGATGAAACACCAATTTTTTTGTAATTTATTTCTTGATGGAGAATTTAATTAAATAATTCTTCTTTGGTATCTGCAAAAAATGCTGGTTAACCAATTACCATTTCATATATTAGAGTTCCAAATGTCCACCAATCTGCTGCTTTGCCATGGTTACCAGCTAATAATTCTGGAGCCAAATATTCAGCTGTTCCACATTTTGAATGTGCTCCAAAATTACCTTAAATTCCTTATTTGGAAAATCCAAAGTCAGTTAACTTGATATAACCTTCTGAATCAATCAACACATTTTCTGGCTTTAAACTAATTTAAATAGTTAAATGTACTCTCTATAAATTATATCTTATTCATGTAAGTATTGAAAGGCCAAGACAATTTGCGATGCATAGAACTTAGCTCTATAGTTATCTATATGATATATACTATTCTTCAGTTAATTTGCTTTTTTAAACTAATAAATTGTATAGTTCTCCTCCTGGACAATATTGTAAGCAGAAGTATAACTTAGTCTCATTTTAGAATGCGTATTCTAATTTTATAATGAATGGGTGATGACAGTTTTACTAAAATAATAAATTCTATTATCTATACAAGAATGTTTCTTTCAGCATAGATTTACTTCACCTAATGATTTTCAATCAACTAGGTTTTTTTGATCACTTTAAGAGCATATGTTTTTTCATTGTCTTTCTTTCTTACTAGTACAACCTTCCCTATTGACCCTTTTCCAATGACACTTAGAAGATGAAATTAATCAAGAGTCACCTTCTTTCTATCTGATGACAAACTACATATATTATATAAAATAATTACTTATGTTGCTGTATTAAATAAACTACATTAAGACCTATATCTTTATCTTGAGTATTCTTCATGACTTTTTAATTTGGTTAGTTTTTTCTAATTTAAAAACGAAATATAAATAAAATATAAAGAATAAATTTAAATTGTTTATCAATCAATTTCACAAAAAAACTGTCTACTTTGAATCTTAACATCATTCTCAACTTAATATAGAATTTTTACCAAATATTATGTCATCTGAAATAGTCCCAACATCAAAAACTAATTGTATTAATTGATGATAAAAATAAATTTAAGTTATGTTAATTAATTCAAAAATATTCTATTGAAAATGTTCTAAGTTCTAATGTGAGGAAAATAAATTTAATAGTTTTGGAAGTTTAATCATAAATTTTCCAATTATTAATATGATATTCATAATAATGATGATATAAAAATATTGAATGAATTAATTTTATTATGAAGTTCTTGAATGATTGAATAAATTGAAATATCAATACTTGATTTGTTTAACAATTCGCGAAATTCTTTCTCTAGGGTATTTTGGAATAATTTTTGAAAAAGTTCCTGGGACATACATAGTTTTAGGTAGTTTAGTTACTGAATTAGATAATGGATTTGAAGTTGGTTCAGTAAGCAAATGTTATGGAATTTATGGACTAGTCTATTATGGTTAGAATGTTTATTAGATTTATGGTAATTTTGTTGTTGCAGGTGTAATTAAGGAGGAAGGTTCATGTATTAACAATTCATCATAGTGATCTGAGATGATTGAAATGGTTCCATTAAGTTTTTACAAAATAGAAGAATTTAAAGATTAGATACTCTGATCTCCATTAATGGATAGAGGAACATTCTGAGGATTAGGTTGTTGAAATTGCTGAGATAATTGACCTTTATTTTGAGTTAGATTTAACTGTTTAGTATTGAAACTAGATTGTAAGGGTTGATTTGTGATGATTGAATACTCTTCTTTACTCATTTTAAGATGAATTTAGGATAGAGTTTTTTATAGTTCCTTAGGATCTTTGATTTCAACCAAGGAATGTTGACGATCATTTCTCTTTTCATTTTTGCCTTCTATAAAAGCAACTCCCTATTTTAATTATATTATATCAATTTATGATGAACTAAAACGATTAGATAAAGTAGAAGGGTTACATTATTCAATAGTTTTCTTTTTGTAATTATTGATTGATTCTAATTATTTTTTATGATGAGGGAAGAGGTCTTTAACTTCTATTAGTACTCTTTTTTCTTGGATATCTTGATAAGTCCTTGGATAGCGTTCAACATCTGGTGGCTTCTGAACTATCACTCTACCCTCATAATCGTAAGTGTATTTGGCTACGTAAGTTGATTAATACATTTAGAATCAACATTTAATCTCTTAAGTTGTCTATTCATCTCTTGGTACTCTTGTTTTTTAATTAGATCTTGCATTTGCTTTTATTGCAAATTAAATGTCTATCTTGCCTTAGCTTGACGCATAGATTCTATTTCTGTATCAAAATCTATGTCATCATCTAATTCTCCCATTTTTACTGGCTGAGTATCAAATCTTTGATTGTCAACTTTTGCAATTTCAGTAACTTAAAATTTAGATTCTCTTCTGAAAGATCGATTTTCAATCTAAGTAATTTTTGGACTCAACATCTAACCAATCATTCTTCTCCAATGTTCTATTGGACATGGTGTAGGTTCAGCATCATCTGAATTCAAATCTATTTAATTTATATCTTCTATTATATCAATGATGATCATATTGGCAAATTATTCTGTCCATTAACATCCAAAAGGAATCAATTAACTCATTACATAGTTTTCTTAAATTATGTCACTTGCCTTCTAGATAATTTATCGACAGATGAATCTACTCACAATAACACTTTCAGATAACATAATTCCAAGTTAGTCATCCTCATAATTTTATGATAACAATTCCAAATTTGGAAAATCTTAAATAAGCATTAGTGATACCATGTATACTCATTTATGAAAGCTGACGTTTTGGAGATCCTGATAAACTGGAAATCGCTACACTTCTCCTTTTCATTATATAAAAATATAATTCAATTAAAATAAAAAAATAATAACACTATCAACTAACACTTTATCTTTCAAGAAAATTCATCCTTTCTTAACTCTTTTGGAACTTTATAAGGGTAATTTGGAATTATTAATAATAAGACATCCTCAATAGCTGCCAATACTAGCCTTTCAAACATAAAAATGCTACATTTCAGAATTAAATCTATGGTTCTTCAAATTTATTTAAGATTTGATTAAAAAATATACAGAGGGTTTCAATATTACTATCTTAACCAATTAAAAAATTTAAGATTCCATTATTTTAATTATTATTTTTACATTAAGTAATTTTGTATGGTTTAAACAAATAAACGATATATTTACCATATATTTCATAAATTAAAAGTGATATAAGAAGACATTATTAATCTATAGTATTTAAATATAATAACTTTTTAAATAATAGTCATTATAATTTTTTTGTAGTTGTAATTTTCAAAATTTGATGTGTAATTTTAGGTCATTTATAAATTATTGGAGCTCTGAAAAGTTATAATTTTATTAGATAATGTCTAAATAATATACATCTATTTATTCGATTCTTTTCAATCTCACTTCAAGTAATTATTCACTATCTAGTTTTAATGTGATTGAATAATTCTCATATATAATTATTGGAAAATGTATTTTCAAATAATTATGGATCATATCTATGAATAATTAGGGATGTTTTTTGGTTATAAAAGATAAATGATAGGGTCCAGTGTGTTATTCTATTCCTCGAATATTTATTGTTTATCTTGGAGAATTTCTTAAACTGTTTAAACCAGAAGTAAGTTTTTAAATTATGTTTTAAGTTGATTAGGATTCATCAATTTTTTGAGTGTTTTAAAATTTAGATTTTTCCAAATCTCTGATATTTTTAGTATGGGAATAAAAATATTTAGTAGAAATTTTAAGAGGTGTTGTATTAAATAGCATTTTTTAATTTCTACTCTCATGCATACTCTAAACAACTTTTTAAAACTAAGTTTATTTAATTTTAGTTGATTATTTTCCAGAAGGTAGTTTTTTGTGTTTATTATAAAATGCATATTGATTTTGTTATTTACTACCTATATTTTATTTATTTGTGTTTGTATTTTAATTGTTTTTAAGATTATTAGTGTTGATAGATTCATGTAATGATTTTGATGGTGGTTATCCAAATTTATTTTTATTCTAAACCTATTTATATGTAGAATTAGATAATTTAGATGTGGTAGATTTAATATTTGGAGACTTTGTAAGTGGAGAGCTTGCTAATGGTGATTTTGCATTCCTTGGAGTATATTTAGGAAAATCTGGTATTTATTCATTATAAGGACTATTTGGTAAAAATTAACAAGGAATTGTTATACATCTGGCCTTGAATGTTGACATAGGCGTATTCTAATGATATCGAAATATTAGACATCTCTTTTCTATAATTGGCACCACTTATGTCTTCTTATTTACTAAATTGAATATCTTTATTATGGATCAACCACTAAAATTTTCTTTATTAGATCTTTGGCATCAATTGAAATGTGTTTTGGAAAAGTGAATTCGGCATTAATGATCTTCTAATATAAATTCTATGTATTTAGATCATCAAATGGTAAGTAACCACAAATCATGGCAAATAAAATTATTCCACAACTCCATATGTCTGTCATCTATCCATCATAAGGGTCTCCTTGTATCATTTCTGGTGCTGCATAACAAGGACTACCACAACAAGTCTTTAGAACATCTTTTTGAAGGTTGCTTAAACCAAAATCAGCAATGAGGATGTCTCTATCACTAGTTAACAATAAGTTCTCAGGTTTCAAATCTCTATGAATAATCTTTTGACTGTGTATATACTCTAATCCTGAAATGATCTAATGAAAGAATTTACATGCTTCATATTCAGTTACTCTACTCATTTAAAATGAATTATCTTACTATTTAACTCTGTCAATATAATCAAATAGTTCTCCACCATTTGCATACTCCATGAATAAATAGATATGGTTTTCCGTCTCAATTACCTATAGATTACTCTATGCTAAATTTAAACCTCGTAAAGTTTCACAATCTAAGGATGATGAAGTAGTTTCAATATTTGAATCTCTCTTTTCACTCGCTCTACATCTCCTTCTTGATTGATGCATTTCTTGTCAAGTACCTTTACTGCTGCTTCATAACCTATCACTTGATTGATTGCTTAACAAACCTTGCTAAATGTTCCCTGTCCAATAGTCTTCCCTATAACATATTATATATGGTTCCACTACCTATTAAATAATTTCCAATCTCAGTCATATTAAAATATGATTGTTGAAAAAATATTTGCTATAATTATATATATTTGGAATTATATATTATATATAAGTGATTTTAATCATTAAATATTCTAATAAGCATACATAAAAATTATTAATTAAAATACTTACAAGAATTCTTTGTTGACTTAAATTCGATGGGCATTATAACATACTAACTATTAGATGGAGAACTAATAGTCTTCTGAATGATATAATTCAATATTAATTTTTATTTCATTCTAATAGAAATTGTTTATCAAGTCAATTCTAATCAACTCAATATGCCTATAACTATTATTCTCTATAAGATGTAATCAACATATCTAACATATTAAAAAAAATAAAAAATTAATTAGATGGAAGAAATTGTCCAAATAATTAGAAACTTTTTAATTTATTTAAAGTACTCTATTGCGTATAATAATCCCTCATTATATTACTATTAATCTTTAAAATCAATAAAAGACCATCCAAATTATGTTTTTCATTTAATATGGTGAGAAGAATTCTAAATGTACAATAATAATAATGTATATAAAATGTAAAAATAACTATGAAAAATAGATATGTTTATAGTAACTTCACCATATATGCTGAATATTGTTGTCTACAATCATTGGTACTATAAATTTCTACTATGCCTATTTAAAGATTACAAGAGTTATAACTCTAGTTGACATTTTAGATGATGACCAAAAGGATGATTAATAAAACTCAATTTAAATATTTAGTATTTCAAACCAAAATGGCATATATTAGGATAACTTAAAATAGTAAGATACATTTTATTATAAAATAATTCAAAAGTATAAATTCTAATATTATGTTAACAAATAATACTAAACTAGATAGTCTTAATACATGGTAAGTGATTGTCATAATTAATTTTATCAATCAAAATAATTTTGGCAGTTTGCTAATTCAAATTATATTATATAATTAGAATTTAATAATAAATTATTTATGATAAATATTAGATTTATAACAGTTTTTAACTAATATTTATCAATTTTGAGTTATTTTAAAAAACAATAATTAAATTAATAAATGATAGTTTTAGTTAGACATGGTGAAAGAGCTGACAATTGTGAAATTGAAAGGAAAAAGGTTATAAATCCACATGATCCTCATCTTACTCCAAAAGGGTGTGATTAAGCATAATAAGCAGGAAAATTAATATTTGAAGAAATCGAAGAGTACAGATAGATTAATATCTAATCTTCTCCTTTTTTAAGATGCATAATGACTGCTAAAAACATAGCACATTAAATAAAAAAAGAAGAGATTTCTCTAAATACAGAAATTTGTGAAACTTTATATTCTGATTTCTTCTCAAGCGATCCATTACCTCGATTAATAATTAATAAAAATCCATTACTCTCCTTTTTCTCTGGAATAACATTAATAGATTAATAAATGAAATAGAATGATATATATCCTGAATCATTATAGGATGTAAATAATAGAATTTTAAACTATGTTTAAAAATTATTGGAAAAAATTGAAGATGATTAATGTATAATTTTAGTGACACATCAAAGACCATTAAAATCAATTTTAGAATATTTTAATTAGGAAACAAATGATGTAGGATACTGTAAAGTACTTTCAATTAAAAAAGGAGAATCTACTTAATTAGAAGAATGCAATCTCACAATTTATTGATAATTAATTCTTTTTTTTATATATAATTAATAAAGTACTTATAATAATATTTTATTGAATATGATTATTTCAATCATTTTTGTGATCTCCATTACTTAACTTACTTAATTTAAGATCAGATAGTTCACCTTGAGGAGGAGTATGCTTTTTTCCATTATTGTGTTATTACTATTCTTCTTCATCTTCTGAATCAGAATTATCAACATCAATTTATGTTAAATCATTTCTTTTTTGTTTATGCAATTCCAATTCTTCTCTTTATTATCTCACACTATCATCATACATCTTAAAGTCCTATTCTTTTTCATATTTGGTTTTATTTTTTTCCATTTTCTTGGCTAATATAATATCAGTCTTTCTTTCATTATATTAATATATCAAGAATGGTTTGATGTATTTCTCATCAAAACCTTTGAAAAACTTTTCACTTTTATGTTTCAATTTTTTATAATCAACCAAATCTTCTTAAATAAAAGTTTATCTAATTGCCTAAGATTGAACTGATTAAGTTCGTGAATAGTAAACTGATTAATCTTTTTCCATTTATTTATATGCCCATTCACATACATATTTCAAGGTTCCTCCATTAATTACAGTAGTTAGTACAACCATATATAAGGAAGCAGTTTAGATAATTTTATAATAGTCTTCCCCTCCAACTTCCTATTCGCAAATCAATGCATAAGCAACGACTCCTTTTATTAAACCAGAATAAAATAGGATAAAAAATTCATACTTATTAATTCTCCATGGTCCTTTTGTTTTCAATCTCAAACTAATAAAGAAATATAAATATAGAATAATACATTATTGCAAAACCATGAGCTAACAACATTGATAATAGTTTAGCTATTGGAGAAAATACAAAGTATTAAACGAAGAGAAATGAATAAACTTAAGTTTTTAAATGATGATGATCATTTGATGTTACAATGGCATTTTCTGTTACCATGTATCCAATATAAAAATAAATAATAGTTTCACTTATATAAGCAAGTGCTTTGATTGTTATTTTAGAAGAAGAAGCAGAAATCTTTGGTAAATTATAAGTTTAGTAATGTGATAACATAATTCCACATATTAGAACAGCCAACACTCCACAAAATCCTATTGCTTCACAAACACAAAATGAAAAGTAAGCTATATAGATAGTGAAAGCAGTAACAACTGAAGATTGTTCAGATAAAAATCTGGATTCCTTTGTTATCCATGTAGCTATGCAACCTACAAGAACACCTACAACTAAACCTACTACTAGGTTTGCAAGAATCCATCCAATAAAAATGAATACACTATACCATTCCCAATCATCTTATTTTTATTGGCTTTTATCATGAAACTTTTCTACAGTCTTACTTATTGCAAATACCACTACATCATTTAAGATTTGCTCACCAAAAATAATACTATGCAATTTAGGTGCATGTTCAAACTCTAAAACACTTAAAGATACAGCACTATCTTTTGATGAGATACAAGATGAATAAAAAACTTATGCGTAAGTAGAATTACTTGTAGTATCATTTGTGATATTATTTTTAGGTGACACCCAAAAAGTATCTTAGATAAATTTAAAAGTTACTTGTATTTGTTAAAGAATAAGTTAATGCTCCCAAAATGATAAAATTAAAAATAGTTCCAAAAATACCATACAATAATACATAGAAGAGGTTCTTCATAAAGTGTTATTTATTTAAATTATACCCTTCCTTAAAAACTATTATTGGTAGCAAAACAAAAAAGAATATTTCAGATGAATTGTCATAGTCAACCTTTTAAAGAATTGAAAACTCAGTGGATACTCCAATTATCAATCCTATGAGAATGGCAACTGATGCCTCTCTAAGTAAATTGAAATGTTTATGTTCGCAATAGGTTTACAGCAATGCGATTCCTCCTAAAATGGTTGTAAATGCAATAAACAATACTCCGGTCTTTAGACTCTATATATCTAAATTCGTTGTTTAAATGAAGGGATATTAGTCCATTATTATTATCCTTATAATATAGAATAAATATTAAATGCTTTTTATATTATGTAATCAAGAAATAGTTTTATACATTTATGGAGTGATTGATTATTAAATTTTGAACTTAATTTTAAGTGAACACCCAAATTAAATTTCCTGTAGTCTATCTAATTAATAAATAACTACATAACTAAAAATGAACAGACAAGAAATTATGAACATGAAACCAGAAAAGAAAATATCAAATTATGGTTTCAGTCTAAAAGCAATTTTGGGTAAAGGCTCTTATGGAACTGTCTATTTTGGAAGAGAGATGAATACCTGTATAATATATCCTAATATCAAAATAGAACTTCCTGTAGCTCTTAAGGTTATTGATCATTCTAAAACTTAAAACTATACATAATTATATTCATCACTCCATTAGGAAATAGAAATTATGAAAAAGTTAAAGCATTCTAACATTGTTGAATTATATGAGGTATACTCTACACCAAATAACACTTATCTGGTTTAAGAATATTGCAATGGACCTGATTTAAAATAGTATTTATCAGAAAAAAAGATTTTGGAAGAAGATCAAGCTATTAAGATGATAAAGTAAATAGCAAATGGACTAAAAGAAATAGTCAAAAATAATTTTATTCATCGAGATCTTAAACCAGCTAACATCTTAATGCATGATACTTAATGCAAAATTGGAGATTTTGGATTCTCGAGACCATTACCATCAGAATGTGTGATGGAATCTCTTGTAGGTACTCCTCTCTATATGGCACCTCAAATCCTAACTAAATAATAATATACCTCAAAATGTGATGTATGGTCATTGGGATTAATATTTTATGAAATGTTATTTGGTACTCTACCATGGATGGCCACAAATTATATGGAATTGATTTATCGAATTAATAATTCCAAATTGACTTTCCCAAAGAATAACAAAATCTCAAAAGAATCTCTTAACTTTATTCAAGGATGCTTACATAAAGATGAAATTTAAAGATTTAGTTGGAATGAAGTCTTTCTACATCCTTTAATTAAACCATAAATGAAAATACCGATTAACTCAGGAGTTAATGACATCTTTAGTCCCAAATTTTCAACCCATCGTCAAAACCAATCTAACGAAAAATCCTCTCTTCCAACTCTTAGAGAAAGAAGCTGTTCTGGAAAAAACCCACAAAATAAACCAGTTGAATATAAGAGCGAAATTAAAATGGAGTAAAAATAAGAACCACTTCCCGCAAGTTCTAGTCAATAATCCACTGAAGGAGAAGAAAATACTAAAGTGGGAAAATACTATCTTCCTAAATAATAAGATAAATTAAGAAGGACAAGATCTTAATTCGAGAATATTAAACCTAATTAAACTGAAATCAATCCTAAAAGATAAATCTAATAACCTTTACCATCTAATGGGAATTTAATCAAACAAGCATTTCCAAGTAAAAAACCTAATCTATTCGATTTATTTAAAAAAAATAATGCTTGTAAATTGAAGTCAAATTCTGGAGTTATTATTTAATTGCTTGATCTAATATCATCATTAGAAAAAGATATAAAAAATTAAGATATGGATTTGGAAGCCTTTCTTAATAAAGAAAGAACTGCAATTGCAAATGGACACTAAAATTAAGCTATAAGAATTAAAATAGCTTAATAGTATCTTAATAAGCTTGAAGGTCGTATGAAAAAGAAATTAGAAACCTTTATTACTTTGTTATAAAAAGATCTAGAAAATGAAGAAAGCACTTTTAATTAACCAATAAAAAATAATGTTGCATCACCATTATAGTTTTAATCTTGAGTCAATTTTGATTTTAATTAACTACATTATATATATTATTTACTTCATTGATACAGAAAACAATTCATTTGTCAAGTAAATTAAAGATCTTTCCCATTTTATTGTCTTATAACAATAATACTAGATTGAGAATAAGAAATCATTTCTGTCTTTAAACAGTTCTTATTATAATTATGTCTAATCTTAATATAGCAAGAAGAGGAGAAAAAAATTTACTAATAGTCTTTAGAGTATGTCCTTGTATAATAAAACTTATGATTTATCAATTTAGTTAGAAGCACATTATCAAAATAATTTAAATTGTTTTAAATTAAGGAGAGAATAGAAAAAATTATTAATTTATTAATATAAAATTAAGGTTTGGAGTAAAAGGATAAAAATATTAATAGAATTTGTTTGAGGGGAGCTGATTTCGGAAGATGAATTTTGGAAATTTAGTGCAAAGCACAAATTTATAATTATTTATAGAACTTTTATATTTTAGTATTTGAAATAGCATTTATTAAGATTATATAATTTGTGGAAAGAGTGAATAAAATGAAAGCTAGAATAATTTGAGCATGGAATCTTAAAATTTATTAAGAAATTTAAAAGATTCTTATATAAAATAATTGAAAAAATTGAAATAAAGTTAGAAAGTGATTAGACAGTATTAGTATGAACAATTATTAAATTCCTTTTTTTATTATTAATATAATATATTTAAATTGGAAATGGCGCTTGTTGAAGTAACAAACATAATCTTTGAAAATGAGTTAGCTTTGTTTCAAACTCCCATCTCTATGCAAATAACCTTTGAAGTTCTTAATGATTTAAGTGATGAAATAGAATGGAAGTAAGAAATTAAAATTAAATCAGTTTAATTTATATTGGATCTCCGTTGAGTGAGAAATTTGACTAAGTTTTAGATAATTTTAGTATGGGTCCATTGTAAAGAGGAGTAATGTAGTTCACAATAAACAGTCAACCTCCAAATTACTAACTAATTCCATCAAAGGAAGATTTGTTTAGTGTATCCGCCTTAATATTGACCGCCAAATATAGGTAAAAGGAATTTTTCAGAGTTGGTTATTATGTGTATAATAACTATACTGAGGCAGAATTGATTGAAAATGAGCCATAAGTAGTTTTAATTGATAGAGTCTATCGATAAATAATGGGAAGTAATCCTCGTATAACAAAATTTCCAATAGATTGGGAAGGATAATTAACATAACTTTATGTTCCACCAACCAATTAATAATTTATGTTTGAGTCCTTAATTCAGCAACAATAAAGTGGGATTGGTATGCAAACAGAGCAAAATGAGCAAGTTTAATAAGGATCATAGAGTAGCACATTTACACAAAATTTATTTTGAATGTTTAATTATTTGTTATAATCATAAAAATATTTAGATAATTAATGATAGTTGGATACTTGTAAAATAAATTAATAGCACAATCTAGTATTTAGGAAGTGCATGGAACTGATATGTTGGCGACTTAAGGTATTTTGGAATTCCAAATTTAATATAGATAGAAGAACTTCTAAAATCTCTATGGGTGGATAATCTCATTAGCAAATAAATCCATTAGATTTAGTTTAGATTAGTAGTGCATTACCTCAATTTTCCCTTTAGTAAAACGCTAATCAAAGATTATAGATTCTTTTAAATACTAATTACTAATAACAAATATCCTAATTGGCTAGTCCTCCAAATATTGATTTGATAAATTAGATCAAGGTATTTTGAAATCAATATTTTAGGAATAAGCAGCAGTTGTGAGAATGCATTATTAAGCTTGATTAATTGGTGATATATTATAATATATAAATATATATAGATAAATATTTTAAATTATAATACCAAATGGATTCTGAAATACCTGAAAGTTACATAAAGGATGAGATAGTCTGGGCAAAAATAAGAGGATGTAAGTGGTATACATTATTTTAGACCCCTGGTGGCCTGGAATTATAGCTGAAGTGATAAAAGATAAATAGTCATCTGAACCTACTAAATATCTTGTAAATTTCATTGGAGATAACTCACAGTATGATTAACCTTTGAATAGAAGTTCCACATTACCTTTTTAAAGTCTTGCCAAATATTAGGAGAAGTATGAGGAAATTGTTCAAAAAATCAAGACAAAGTAACATAAAGATTCTGTCACAGCAGCTGATTAGATTTTAAAAGGATAGTCAACATATGAATGTATTTAAATTTTGATATTAGTTGAATCAAAAAAAATCTCTAAGAAAAAGATTATCACCAAAACAGTCAGTAAACGAAAGAGAATAAGATCATCATCAAGCGAGGAGCATAGTGGAATATATGGATCTTCTAGAAAATCTAAAATGGATTCAGAGGATAGCTCAAAACCTGACAATTTTAGTTCAGAGATTTAAGAGTTATTAAAATTGATGACTGAGACTAAATTGAATCCACTTTAAATAGAAACTAAAATATCAAGTGTATGATAAATAATTATATATAATAGCTGATTCAGATTGTTGATTTAGATAGACCAGACATAATGGAAATTTTATAAGGACCAAATGGGAAATTGTTAATGTAGATACAAGCAAGATTAACAGATAAAAAGAATCTTTCTTAAGCATAAGTAGATTTTACATCATTTCTTGAAAAATTGAAATCAATAGTATTGAGAACGGTAATATAAAAATGAAAAATCTAGTTTTTTATAGTATTTTGACCCAACCGAAATCATCCAATAACTTCACTAAGTATCAGGTTAAAAGAAGATCACTCAAAAGTTATTAGAAAAGTTATAAAGTCAACCAAATTTCATCTTAGATTGTATATCATTAATCACTAATTTAAAAGCTGAAGATGATAGTGACGATTCAGATTCAGGAGAAAGTAATGGAGAAAGCGAAGAGGATGAATCTAGTGAAGAATCTGTGAAAAAAGGGAAATATTAAAGATAGATTCCTATTACTAAACCAATTATTAGAAAGAAATATACATAAACTCAGTCACCTAAGAAACCTAGAAAATTAAGTTAAGATGTTCCTAATCCTTTACAAAAAATAAAGTGGTTTAGAAAATATCTGAGACAATTTCAGAATATACTGATTAAAGTATTACCCAAAAGGATAAGTGAAGAAATTGAGAGTAGGATTAGATCATGTGATTCCAATATGGGATTTGTATATAAGAAAAAATATCGTACAATCCTAGAAAATATTAAAGTATAAATATACTTATTTATTTTAGAAATCACACAAATAAGAGTTAATCAATATTCTATCAAATAGTTCAAATACAGAATAGTTATGGAGTAAATACATTATTTATTTTCTAGATTATCTGAACGGTAATCCTTAGAGTACAAACCAGAGTGGTAATAAGTAAAATGATAATGAATAATAATATTCATGAATATGTTCAACTAATATTATTCAAAAATTAGTATGTCTGATAATTAATTTAAATTCAAATATTATCTTAACTTCATGGATATTTATTAACTATTAAGTTTTGATGGATTCAATAACACCTTGGAGATCATTCTTAACAAATTAGCCTGTTAGAAGTTGCAATAGATTCAAAATAATCTAAATATTATTTGCATTATTGGATCACAAAAGTCTGGAAAAAGTTGGTTACTGAATAAGTTGTTTATGCAGGGTTAAGGTTTTCAATCTAGCACTAAAGTAACAATCATAATAAACTCAAGGGATTCTATTTTACATATGATGGTTAATTGATTATTGATACAGAAGGTTTGGGTTGTGGTGATCAAAGAAAAGACATACAAATTATCTTACTTGCTTCTCTATTATCAAGTGTAGTAATCTACTGTGGTAATATATAATCATATATATTATTTAGGTTATTCAGTTGAAGATTTTGAACTAATGATTAATCTTGAAGATTATGAGGACTTTCTACCTCCTTTTATTTGGGTTTTAAGAGATATACAAAATAAAGATGCACTTTAGCCTAAAGAACTACTTGAAAGATAATTTAAATCTTAAAATAGAGTGAAGAAACATCTAATTAAACTTTTCTCAGATTGTGTTACTATTCCATCATCTAGTGAAAGTATTGAATTTATAGATTCTATGGCTTTATTAAGGAGAAAAGTTCTTAATTATGCAAAACCTAAGAAAATCTATTAGAACATCTATTTGAATGGTCCACTTTTAGTGGATATGATTTAAATGGTAGTTACTAAATTCAACAGTAATTAACCTGTAGATTTAAGACAAGTTACTGAAACTATTGTAGATAGATAATCTACAGTGTTATTAAATGAAGCATTTAAAAAATATGAATAATCAATTACACAATTAAAATTACCAACGTGTTCATTTGAAGAATTAAAGAACCACCATAAAGATTCAGAACTAAAGGCTTTAGAATATTTAAAATCTAAAATTAATGATAAAGATTTAAATGATGATTTACATCAAATGTGCAAAGAAACATTTAAGGAGATCTGTAAACGAAATGAATAAGAAGCAACTAATTTATGCAATTAATTTATTAATTAAGAATTTTAAACTTTACAAAAAAGATTATCTGAATATAGAAGTATTTTAGAATTTGAGAGAGATATAAAATTATTCTATTAATTTTTATTAGAACATGGACCTAAAACTGTTTTAAAGCAACAAGTTTATTAAGAATTTTATAATAAAATGATGACCGAAGGTACAAACATGTTCATAAAATAGTAAAATTAACAATAATAATAACAGTAGCCTCTTTAAATAAAAAATGAAAATATTACAACAGAAAAAGATAAAACTATTAATGAATTGATTTGTAAAGTTAAAGAATAAGAAAATAAAGTTTATTCATAACAATCATAAATTAAATTATTGGAGGAATAACTATTTTCATCAGATAAATAATTAGAAATTCTATAAGCAGAATTAATTAAATAAAAAGAACTTCATTAATAATAATTCAAATAATTTGAAAGAAATCTTTATTTAAAAGAGTCAGAATTCAATAAAATGAAGGCACTTAATGAATAAAAGATTTAACATCTAACAAAACAATTAGAATAGAGTTAAAGAAAAGAAACATAAATGGATTCTTCATTTCTTTCAACTAAATCAGAATATACAATTTAAATTAGAGATGTTTAATCAAAATATGAGTAAATGATAACTTAATTGTAAGAAAGATTATTAGTATAAACTGATAAAACCTAGTAACTACAAGATTAATTAAATAATCTGGAATAATAAAATACTTAGACTTAATTTAAATTATAAAGTAAAGAAAGTAAAATTTATGAATATTAATAATAAATCTAATTATTAAAGAATTCAGTAGTTTAATTGCCTTAAATTGATAATTCAAATAATGAAGAAAATGAAAAATAAATTGCAAGATTGAAAGAGATTATTGAATCATAGGAAATATAATTAAAAGAAAAGACATCATAATTAATACAATTAAAATCAAATTTAGAAAGAGAATAAGCATTAATTGCTCAAGAGAAATAGTTTTTAGAAATATAACTCAAGGACTTCTCTGAATAATTAAAGCTTGAGAAAAAGAATCACGAGTAAACATTAAGTTTATTTGAAAGTTAAAATGATGTGAATAAAAGTTAAGTATTCTCAAAATAATATATGGAAATGAAAGATATGCATTTAAATGAAATGAAATAATTAGAATAAGAATTTGAAATTTAAAGAAGAAAAATGTAATAATAGATTGAATATTTAAATTCAGAATTAAATAAAACAGAGAGCTAATTATTATATTAATAAAATGATTTCACTAGAGAATTGTAATAAACAAAAATTTAGATTCTTAATTATGAGGATAACATTTAAAGATTGAATAGAGAATTTATGTTATTAGAATAGTAAAAGACAAGAATATAAAGAGAATTAGAAGAAAAATTGATATTAAAAACAAAGAATCATCAATAAGAAATTGAAGAATTAAAAAGATAAAATTTGAATGAGTATAGATTATTATAAAATAAAAATGAAGAATAAATTGCATAATTGAGATAGATGTATGAATTAGAGAGATAAAAAATAGAATAAAAATTTATGGAAGATAGAAAGACTATGGAAGAAAAGTATAATTAAATGGTTGAAGAATTGGAAAGTTAATTTGACAATAATTAAGATGAAGAAATTTAAAAATTATAGAAAAAACTAAAATAAAATGATTTGTAATTGTAACAATTATCATAACATTGGTAAAATGAAAATGATTTGAAATAAAAATAGATTTTAAGTTTAGAGTAGGTTAACAATTCTTTGAAAATATCAATTTAATAATTGTAGGATGATTAATTAAATTTATAAAAGTAATTACAAGATTTAAATCAAATTAATTAAATTAAGGAAGAAGAACTAAGTGTATTAAAGTAATAAGAATAATATGATTCATTGAATAATAATAAATAAGATTAAATAGAAAAAATAAAATAAAATAATTCTTTAGAAAAATAGAAACTTACAGAATAAATCATTGAATTAAGAAAATAACTAGAAGATGCATAAGATGAAAGTATAAAAATGAAAGTTGAATATGAAAAATAACTGGCTTTGATTACCTAAGAAAACGAGTTTAACTCACACAAAGTAGAATAACTATAAACTCAATTATAAAGTTATGAATCAAAAAACTTTACATAATTAATTAAAATTGAAAGCAATGTTGCTTAATTAACCTTAGAAACTGATCTTAAAGAATAACAATAAAAATATGAAAAGTTAAGATAATAATATAAAGAATAAGAAATCAATAATAATAAAATTGTTGTTGACTTATAATAATAGGTTGAATAATTAAAAACATAATTATAAGAAGAATAAATTATTTAACAATAGAAAAATACAAACCTTCCTGTCCCTTAAAATATTGTTTCATCCAACACTTAAGTCATTAATTAATTAAAGCAATAAAATTAAAATTTGTAAAGTGAACTATAAGAACTGAAATCATTACATGAACGAGATACCTTACTATGGGAAGGTAAATTCAAATTTTTGTAATAATAAAAGGATTAGTCAAAATAAGATTTACAAGAAGCCATGAGAAAGTTTGAATTTACTATTAATCATCTCTAAAAAGCTAGATAACAAGATTTAGAGGAAGAAAGTAATTCTATTTCTGAAATGTTGGTAACTTTAGAAAAAAAATATTAATTGTAAGTTTTAGATCTTACAGAGCATCATTAAGCAATTGTCAATGAATATGCAATGAAGATTGAATAATTATAAAAAGAATTAACATTGAATAATATGTCAAATTAGAATTATCATAAAGGTGATTTTAGTGACATATCTTCACTTTATGAAAATTAAATTGAATAAATCAAATTATAATATGAAACAAAGATTGAAGAATTATACTTAAATCATACTGAGGAAAGGTAAATTTGGAGAGCTAAACTAAGTGAAGCAGAAGAAAAATTAAAAGAAGCTGAAATCAGAAGATCAAATATGATATTTGAACATGAGAAGGAAAGGGCTAAATGGAATATTGAAAAGGATGAGTTGAAATATTAGAAAAGTGATTTATAAGAATAATGTTAGAATTTAGAATAATAAAAGAATAAATCAGATAAAAAGAATAAGAAGGTTGGTACTATAAGAACGAGGTTAAGTCCAAATAAATCTCCTGGTAATATTTTATTAATATTTTAGGAACATTTTCTAATGCTTCTAAATTAGGGCAGTCTTTTGATACTTTCTAATAAGCAAGTATGGAATTACCAGAAGAAAACAAATCGATTCATTTGAATCCTGGAGAATCATTCGAAGCCTATTATTTAGCATAAAAAAAGTTTGATTGATAATTAATATAAATTTATTATTAATGTTTTTTGCTAAACAACAAGATTATAACCCGATAGAACAATATTAACCAACTTCATTTAATATTGGATCAGGCATTTATACACCATAAAAACCTAAGGTTGTATATAATAATGGGATTATTAATTAATAACCCAGAACTAGAGCAGAGAGAGTACATTAATCAATTATTCTAGGAATATCAAAAAGACACAGAAATAAAATCTGCGGGACCTAGAATTTAATAGAACTGTAACTAATAAAATTATAATCTAGATTCACAGAAAGACGATATGAAAAGTCTTTTACATAGTCCAATGCCTGATACGACTCTTTTTCAGGCAGGTATGTTTATTATATGAAAAAACAGAACGAGAAAGATTTTCAAAAGATTTCGCTGCCGAAGATAAAAAGCAAAGAGAAATGTAATATAAACTAAAATAACTATCTTATGAATCAAGGAGATTAGCAAATCTATAAAGAGATGGCATACTATGGTAGCGAAATGAAGAATATTTACTTAAAGTAGATTATCAAATTATTGTAGGATGAATAACGAAGACAGTATCACTCTGAACAATTTACAAGAGGAAAAAGGAACACAAATGGATTGGCCTATAACCCTATTACTTTGGAGTATGCATAAAATGAGGCTGGCCAAGCATTAAGGCGATATGATGAATTGCATCAAGTGAGAAAATTTGTAAGGGCAAAAAATTTAGATACTAGAGCTAATTGTGGCTTTAATGTCTTAAGTGGTAATTTACATAAAAGATTATAATAGGTTAGGATAGACAGGGTGTTGATGAAATAGTTCCAGATGAACTTAGACTAGACTATTAATAAAGAGTCAGAGATTTATAAAATTAATTAAATTTAAAACATTATGCCAACTAATAATAAATATTTTAATGAAAATATATATTTATTTATCTAATGTAAATTTAATTTTTATAATTACTGTATTTCAAAAAATTGATATAATTGAAGTGATTTTAAGATATTTATCCTTTCAAAATTGATGATTTTATATATAATAATATAATTTCAACTGTGATAATCATTTCATATTTTTATTATTGTGAAATTTAGCTTATATTTTTTCTATCTTGTTATAATTATCCTAAAAGATTGTGAATTCTAGAGGAGAGCAGTATATTTTTAACAATCTATGTTGTAATATTGTTTTAGAATTGTTCCTAATTCATTTAAGAGATGAATAATTATTTATAAATTATATAGATATATTATTAAAATTAAGTGCATCATTACTTAGTCAAGAAACTTAAACTTTAATTTTCAGATTGAATATTATTTGTAAAAGATAAGGTGTTAATCTTAATTCAAATTGGAGTTTTACTTATATAATAATTGTTATATTAATTAATAAAATGGAATAATTGCAGGAAGGAGATTACGTGACAATATTAAAGGATCCTATCAAAAATGAAAAAGGATACATCAAATATATTGGAGAATTAGATGGCAGATAAGGCACATACTTTGGAATTCATTTGGAGGTAATTTGAATAAATAAAAAACAGAATAAACTTGGGACTCATAATGGTACATTAAATGGAAAGGAATATTTTACTTGTCCAGATGGTCATGGTTTGTTTATAACAGGTAATCATTTAAAAAAGGCAACAATCATAAGAGATGCAACTAAGTAAAATTATGTGTTATATTTCAGAAAATCTACAAAAGTAGCGAAGGATGAACCTAAACAATAAAAGTTAAAGGCAAGTGCTAGTTCAGCTGCAGTTGTTTAAAAATCTTAGCCTCAATCATAAAGTTAATATGGAAGCAATCAAACTACAAAGCAAACAACTCTTAAAAGGAATGAATCGAAAAAAGAAACATTAGTGAAACGACCTGTGGAAGAATCAATTGAAGAGAGATTACCAACTATAGAGGCAGAAGAAATTCAAGAAGTATGAAATTAATCATATGATCTTTTAGCCCTAATAATTAATTAAGCAATAATCAGAACCTGAACCCTAGTTTTTAGACCATTAATAAGAATTAGATAGCGTTAAGTAGTAATATCATGCTTTAAAAATTGTTGCAAATGATTATAAGTTAGAAAATAAATCATTAAAAAAGAAAGTAGAATAATTAGAATAAGAATTAACCGAGTAATTGGAAGATTTAGATTCTTATGAAAAATTAATTATGGAATGTGAATAATTAAAATCTGATAAGGATATTTTAAATTTAAAATTGCAGGAATTCGAAGCTACAAATCAACAATTATAAGCATAAGTAAGCTAATTGCAATTTGAAAAAGAACTAGCAGATTTAGAAATTGAGGAAGCATTGGTTACTTGCGGTGCCAATCTTTAAGTAGGTAATTAAGATTCAAGTGAGGTTGTACTTAAAAATAATTAATTACAAAAAGCATTGGCTTAATTAAAATAGGAATATGAAGATTACAAACAATAAAAAATAACTGAAATTTAACAATATTAAATTAGATTAGAAGCAATTCCATAATTAAATGAAAAAGCTATGAAATGTGTTAAATTAGAAGGTTAAGTAAAAAAATTGACTGAGGAAAATTAAGAATTGTGTTAAAGAGTAGATGAAAGTTAAGCTTTGCAAGAAATGATTGAGAAAATGACAGAAACATTAATGAAAAAGGATGATTTTATTGAAGAATTAAGAAATTAAATTAAATCAATTAATGAAGAGAAAAAATTGGATTAAGAATTAATATAAACTTTGTTGGATGAAAGTAATTCTTTGGAAAAAACATTAAATGAAATGTAATTTAAATTGGATTAAGCTAATGCTTAGATTAATAACAATGCAAATGATTTGTAAGAGAAGGATTTATAAATATAAAGATTAAAAGTAAAAGTTGCTTAATTAAATAAATAAGTTGACCAATAAAGATTAGAAGAGGATAATAATCAAAATGAACATACTTCAAAAACGTTTTTAGATGAAATCAATCTAAAAAATTAAGAATTATTATTGTAATAAAGGGATACTTATAAAAAGTATATGAAAGTAGCATTAAACAATATTGAAATGAGAAATCAAATAGCATTAAAAGGAATCATTATTTATAAATCATTACCATAAGATTATTGTACAAAATTAAAGTTCAATCTGTTAGAACCAGTGATTTTGGTAAGAAAATTAGGTGAGAAATCATTGTTAGTGGCTGATGAATTTTTATAACAATTAGAAAATTAAAGTGATAAATTTATTAAAGAAGAATTATAAGATTTAGGATTTTGGATGTTAAATGCTCACAAATCTCTTTATCAGTTGAGTGACTTGTGTAATATATTCACAATATATCTATAAAATTAGACAGACAGAGAATCTTTAGAAAAAGTTGCTAGAAATGGAATTTTGTTAAATTAATTCAAAATTGCAGATACTTTGGTTGATATGATAATCTAATGTGTACAAAATGAAAAAATCAGTACATAACTATCATTATCAGAATTATAATTTGCAATTTAAAGAATTAATGATGATCTAAGTAATCTTGAAATTCAAGAAGGGGCAGTTATTGAATCCCTGTTGAATTAAATAATATTTAAATATAGCTATTCAATCTTCAATTTTAAAGTCATCATTAATTAATCAACTGCTGCTACTCTCCAAAAGATAAATGTAGACTAATTAATTGATACTTTAATTTAAAGATGTAAGGAACTATCAAAATAATTACGGTATGGAAGACAATGTTGGGGAGGATATTTTAATAGAAAGAATGAGAAGTTCTCAGAATTAATAAACTACTTATAACAGTTATTGCAATAAGATTTAAATAAGTTAGAGTTAGATCAATATTAATCATACATTTCTTGTCAAGGAGAATCTGTTTCATAGTTATACAGAGATAGATGTGTATCAATTGTTCATTTGTTGAATTAAATAAATCAGCAATTTGAAGAGTAAAATATTAATGAAGAATTTCTATCAAATAAGCCTACCTTACATTCATATTCATAAACATCCCTTTGGGCATCATGGTAGAAAGAACTAAAGTCTTAATTGTCTGATATTTCTTATACTATTGAATCTGAAAAAAGATTGAAAGATGATTTGCAAAAGTTATAATTGGAGAAATCTCAAATTTATTCTGATTGTGTGGCTTTACGTAAAAATAAGGAAGCTTTAGAAAATAGAGTTGTTGATTTATAAATTAAAGCTGATAGAGTATAAGTTCTTGAAAATGAAAAACAAAGGCATTTGGAAAAGATTAAAGGATTTAATGAAGCTTCAGAGTTGACTAGGAAAGAAATTGATAATCTAGAAAATAAATTGAAGGAAAGTGAAGAAATTAGGAAATAATTAGAAGAACAAGTTACTTTATACCAATAATAATAACCAAAAAATTCTTTCCTTGATTAACTTTAAGGAAGAAATTTTAGAAAGAGTGGAACAATGTTGATCTAATCATCCAACAATTTAGATTCGGACAACAATTTTAATCAATTTTAAGAATTTACTATAAATAAAGGAATTGAAGCAGTTTTGTTAAAGGAAAATCAATAACTAAAATTATACAAATTGAGAGATGAAATACTCTCAATAACATCATCAAACGATAAACCATAGATAGAAGAAAAATTGTTATAAATAAGGAAATTAAAAATGAAATAATTAAGAAGTATGGCTTTGAATGAAAAGTTTGATGCCAGAAATTAAGCAACAAAATTCTATGTGAAGTAAAGTGGGATGAAACTTACAAATACAACCTTGATGGATACTTTGTAGGCTATTATAGCAGTTTGAAAAATATGAGTTAAAATAAAATATAATAATATATGAAAGTCATTATAATCTTCAATTATCGGTTCTTTTTAAAATTGACCTTTTCTTTTGTGAATTTTATGCAATTTGTTCAGTAATACAAGGATTGAGCCATCCAATATTTGAAAGCCCTTTACATTTTAATACTTATCTTTTGATATATGTTACTTCTGTATTCGGATGATAATTAAGTACAATAAGAAGTTCATTAAATTTAATTTGCTTACCATTTTTCTCGAGAATCATAGGCTCTTCTTCATCCGCTGCTGATTTATAGAGAAGGTTCAAAGGTTATGGTTTTTCAATTTTTGATACTGGTGAATAAGAATTCATTAAAATACAATTTATTATAATCTCCAATTAAGATATGAATTTGAAGTATATATTATGAATTAAATTCCTGATCATTCATGATAATTCAAGAAATTTAACAAATTAATATTATGATGATAAGATATTTATAATATATATATTGAGTAGTATTTAATAATCAATTAATTCATTTATTAAAAATGAATTAAGATAATAAATTATAGGAATATGAAAAAGTTCTTGAATTACTTGATCACTTTTTACTACAATACTAAAATTTAGGTTAGAATGCCATTTAAACTTTAATTGTAAGCCTACTAAAAAATAATGTAAGTGGATTATTTTTTGTTGGATTTTAAGAAATAATTGATAGTATAATTTGATTCTATATTCGATAATCATCTTAAAGTTGGTACATATTAAAGTACAATATTGGCAACACCAAGAATTGAAAAGGGCAAAGGATAATGTGGATAATGTTGGTCTGAAGGAAAAGTTCAGATTTAAGAAGATGTGAAAGTTTGTTAGAATTACATAGCATGTGATAACAAGACACAAAGTGAAATTGTTATTCAGTATTGAAGAATGGAGTAGTTCAAAGTGTTTTAGACATTGATTCAGAACAATTGTCACGATTTGATGAAGTCGATTCTAAGTATTTATAAAGAATAGTTGAGTATTTAATTTGATAAAGTATTAATTAATGACACTTTCCTTTAAGTTATTGAATTGAGACCAACTTTTATGACATTTGACCTTTAATCATTAGTTATTTAGTACTTTGCTCTTGCTGGAGTACATTGGATGAAGAAGTTCCAGTTGAAACAAATCCAATAATTGAATAAAGGAGCTGAGAGTATATTAAATTTTATTATGTAGTTTATAATGATGAAGTATATTATGAATCAATGGAAAATATTTAGGCAAGATTAACTTTAATTTAACTAGTGTTTTTTCACTCTTTATTATATATAAGTTCTCAATGGTCAATTTCAATGAAATCCAAAATTTATATTTTTTCACTCATTCAGAATTAAGTCAAAAATTACAAATTTAAATAAAGTCTTTTTTGTTTTGTAATAGATATCAGAGCGATGCAGTGACAATAAATCCTGATTAATCTAATAAATATTTTATGGAAAGAGTATTTTATGATGAGACAAAGGAATTATTTATCGGATTAAAACCAAATATTAAATTTATACTTTACATCCATAATTGAATATTGTATACTGAAAAAAATAATGGAAAAAGATTTCCTTAGAAATTTTGGATCCTAGGGATGTAGAAATACTACCGCCGGTAGAATAAATCAAAACTACTGAGATATTTTTAATAAGATAATAGATTCCATTTTGATAACATTTTGCCACCTAAATTGTTCTAAGTTGAAATTATCAATGTAGATTCCTACACATATGTACTATTTGATATATTATTAAATGGTTAGGATGTTGTCAATCAATCCATGTTGACAGAGGAGAGTGTTCCATAAGTTAAGGAAAGAATCAAATAAACTTTAAAATAAACACTTGAATATAAAATATAAAGAGAAATCAAATGGTATTTTTTGTAGAACTGAAATCATCCAATTATAAAGGAATACACAATATCCATTCTTATATCAATAATGATTAAAATTAATCTCATTATTTGGGTTTAGTATTAAAACATGCTCTGTGCATTAGTAACTACTATTTAAACTTATAAGATTATGGCGCTATGAAGTGTTAAAAAAAAATGAATCTTCATTAAATACTTTACCCATGCAATCATTGAAATGAGTGAGCTCACTTGATGGGTATATTTGGATCTGCCTATTATTTCTGCTATTCTTCCCCTAAACTATATAATCCTCTATCGAAAATAAAACTAAGCTTTTAATTTTGAATTTCCTTTTTCATCTCGTTAACCCTCTAAATAATCTTACACATATAATCTATGCATTATGCTATACATTACATTGTGTGCAATATGAGATAAAGATAAAAAGAGATAAAGGATGAAGCTACATTGCAATTGTTGCAATAAAGCTATATCTTTTATTCAATAATCCTGAAGAATCGTAAGTAAAAATTTGAGGTTAATTCAAAATTTTTCTAAAGTTTATTCAATATTTTAGTTTAGCCAGGTGTTGAATTCTTAACTTGAGTTAACATTCTCTTTGAGTGAATAACCAAGTATAAAATTACAATTTTGTGTTTATTTGTCACAATTACAAATTTGGTAATTGAAAAAAGAATCAAAGCTTTGAAATATAAAAAATGGTATGGATTTATTTGATAATGAATTTGCATAAAATTTTTGATATTAAAAAATATTTATGAATAGGATGGAAAGTCTTTAATATATTTCATACTATTATTGAAAATCTAGTTGATTCTAAATTATCTGTCTATATTCTAATAAATTAAAATCACTTAATTTTTTTACATAAAAGATTTCTAAGTAATACCCTTAATTTTCAAATGGCTAACTAAATTAAATCATATTATGATTAAATATATACATAAAAAAATTTGTGGTTTCGATAAAAATTAAAAAAAGAATTTAGTTGTTTTAATTAATGGATAATTTAGCTTAACTTGAAGACTTAAACAGTTCAGCAGTAAGTGGTTAATCCGATTAAAATACATCTAATAATACAATTAATACAGTATTTGGAAACGAATTGGTTCGCACATATGCAAGTCCTAAAGTACAACCTTAAAGTGGAAAATCATTCAAAATCGGAGTAAACTATATAATTATCATTAAGATATGTGGCGGTCACTCTTCAGGAAAAGCTTTATTGACAGAAAAGTTAATGACAGAGCTTCAATCATTAGGGTTTTCGGTTAGTGTAGTTAAATAAGATAATTTTGATGTTGATAGCGATGATTTCGATCATTAGTATTTATTGAAAAATAATTTAAGCAAATAAAATTCTGATACTCTGAATAATGTTCCCTATGTTAATAATTAGGATTATTAAAAGTTTTTGGTATATATTATTCTTATGTTAGTCAACTGCCATTAACACCTTGTTGACCACTAAAGATAAGAATGTTATTATAATTGAAGGAACTTTGATTTTATATGACAAACAACTAAGAGATTTACTTGATTTAAAGATATTCTTACATCATGATCAAGATGTGAGATTAACAAGAAAAAGTATATCAATTTATTTAGTTTTTAGTTTATAAGGAAGTATGTGCTAAAGGCAAAGATGTGGAAAAGGTCATTCACAATTATTTGAATAGATTAAAGCCTCTTTTTGAATCAATAATAAAACCCACAGAATAGTATGCTGATATTATTATTCCTAAATTTGGAGGAGAATTCTCCTTAAAATCACAAGAATATTTAGGTACAACACCAGTGCAAGCAGGTTTTGATAAAGTTAATCCAAATATATTGAATTTACTTGTAAAGATTGCTAAGGCCAATATTTTAGGAGGAGATAAAATAGAAAAACTTGAAAAAGCCTAAACACCTACAAAATGATTTACATGTATATTAATTATAAATATCGATTTGGGATTTTAAGTCATTTTTGATCTTGTTGAAAGAAGTTAAAAATTTATAATTTCTTAAAGTATTAAATAATAAATGATAAACAATTATTATAAACAGTCCAGGCAATAATCATATATTTCATCCCAAAAAAGAGCTTGTGAATTTCATTGTAACTCAAAATCAAAATCAAAATCTACCACTCCAAACAAATTGAGGGTTCAAAAAAAATAATCTAATTAAAACCTAAAATCAAAATTCAGAATTCCAAAAGGAGAACAAAAATATTTCTAGGAATGCTTCCCAGAAGAATATACAATATTCTCCATAAATAATGAAATATATTTTGAAAAGGATATTATTAAGTGTAAATAAAAGGATTCGCAACTTAATACAACTTTAGAAGGCTCATCAGATGAGGATCCAACTCAGCTATAAGATTTTACTCTTCAGGCATCATTCAATCCTTTACATTATACTTAGCATTAGCATAGCTCCCGATTTGTTTATTCGAATAGAGAGAGAATATTCGAGGAGAGAAAAACTTCATTAAGTATTTTTAAAATGATTTATTTAGGTCCTATGTAAAGAAGTTTGTACTTTAGAAACAACGGTTAGTTGCAAAGTAGCAAAAGGAGAATATTTGATTGAATATTATTACATTACTAATACTGCTATTAAAATTATTAAGATTTTCATAATTATTTACATAGTGTTTCAAATTATTAATATAGTTATTGCAATTGCGCATTCTAGCCTTATTCAAGTAGGTATTTTTGAAGAATAAACATTTATTTCAATTGTTCTGCGATATTTTTATATCTATTTTAATCTTCTTTTGACTATGGTCTTGAATAATTTGATAATTTTCTTGGAAGTCTGAATCTGCTTTAAGGAGGCTTGTGGATGATCGAGGAATTGGTTTCTGTTTGTACTCTCTAATTAACATTAAGAGAGACAAATTGATTTTCCTTATTCTGTATAGTATCCATCAATTATTATGATTTCCCTCTTTTGTGAGATATAGGCTAATCGTTTTAATTTTGAAAATGTAATTATCTATTAGATTTTGAAATTTTATTAAAGGGAGGCAATTTAGAATCATGAGAGGATTTAGGAATATTTGTGAGAGGAAATTACTCTGATCCAAAAGTAAATGCTTAAGCCTTTTCCTGTATTCTATTTAAACTCATTTGATTATATTTATTTATATATATAAAATAATGTCATTTGGTTTTGTTTTATTTAAATAATTTTTTAGCAATTCTTTTTCTAATTTTTACGATTTGAGATTTTGATTCTGAGTGACATTATGATTAACTCTTTTGTTCAAATTTCAAATTTAATGGAGAAGTTCTTTTGTAAAGAACTTTGAACTTACAAGTTTGTTAACGATTGGATTTGATTTCAGTATCACTAAATGAAACCGGTTACAAAGCCCTTATATGAGTAGGCTTGAACTAATTATTTTGATTTTCAAATTCATCCTCCAAAAATTTTGTTTTATGTAAACGCTATTAAAGAGATTCAACTTCTAATCTATCTTAGTAGTAGTTATCCTAATCCATAATAATAATCAAAATTATAAAATAAATATTAAAAAATTACATCATTAATTAAAATGATCATGATATCTTTTAACCATTTTCTTTATTTCATTTTTGCTTGCTTGCTTTGTCATCACAGGCTTTAATTTTAATTTCATGTTGCACTCAGAATAAGTTGTAATCATAATTTTATTGTCCTCAATTTGTTTTATTAGATTCCCACTTAATAATAATACAGCCCTAGTGCATTGTTTAGCAGATAGTTCTCTAAATTTTTATATATCAATAATTTACTAAGGCTGAAAATTCTCTACAAAAATGGATTTCGATATCTCAATACAGTCATCTCCCTTTCTATCAAAGTATTTAATGTATAAAAAGTCACGAGGATCCATAAACATAATCTTTTTGTATCTTAAATAGTTGATCTATAAATTCATGTCTTCAAAGTGTTTCTCAAATGCATCAATACTATTATCCATTTACTTTTATAATTGCAGATCCTTCATGAATTCTAAATAAGAATCAATTGACGTATTCAAAGTATAAGTGTATTTCATAATGCCAATCTGATATTTTTCATGAGTCTCAACATATTTAATCCAAAAATTAAAGTCCTACTCTTCCTCCAACAATTCAAAACCTTCCATTTTATCAATCACAGAAGTCAAAGCAGCAACCGCTCTTTCTCCTATTTCCTTCATTTATTCAGTTTATTAAAATGAGATATGAGGAATATCATCTATAAATTATCGAATCGACTCCTCATCGATTATTTATTCGCAATCCTAAAAATTTGCCTTATTTTCAAAGTCTTCTATTTTATTTTCATGATTCTGGATGAATGAGTCTTCATGAGCCCCTATATACATTTTTACCGATATTTACTTAATTCAGCATTCATATTGCTTTCAATGTCTCTGTTCACACTCTCCATCTAATATCCCTTTTCTGCATTTTCTACTCTTGTGTACTTGAAGATATTTAAACAACTAATGAATAATTGCCTAATACATGAATATATTCTAAACATAGTAAAATTAATGAATTAAAGTGTCATAAAAGTATTTTTGAACCATAAACATCCTACAATACCTACACAAATTTCTTTATTAAATGAACAAATCAATGTTTATTAGTCGCTTCAATACTTATAGTTACGTTTTTTTATTGATTCTTCGAATTCATGTGATGTGAAGTAGATATCAAATTTTGTATACTGTAAGAAATTTAACATTTTAAAAGAACTAATGCATTTTTCTACTAAGAAGCATGCAACTAAATAAATGAAAGTGATTAAATTGCATAAATTAATAGAAAAGCGAATTCTTAAAACAATTAAAACCGAAAATTTATGAGTATAAATATAAAATCAATTTCTAAATACATTGGTTTAATTGCCAATCTTAAATTTTGATCAATTCTATTCTTACTTAGTTAATAATAAATAATAATTTACTTTATTGATATTGATAGATTTTATAGTCCATTAATCTGACTGCATTAATTATACAGAAAAAATCTTCTAATTCTTCAAAAATGAATTTTTATATTATAAAATTAAACATATCAGCATTTGATATAAATGTATCGAATTAATTGATTAAATCTCATATATAAAGAAGTGAGAAACAAAAATGTTAATACAACTATAAAATTATTTTTGTTAGTTTCATAATAAAATCATTTAAAGTTTGGAGTAATCTTTTTAATTATTTATACAATTCCTTTTATTTTTTAAGTTTTTGGGCTAATTTAATTCAATATTGATTCCAAATTGTTTTTAAGGGTTTCAGCTAGTCTTATTTCAATTTTGTTGATTAAATCATACTCTATTTTAAATCCTGATTAAATAAGCACTTTAGCAAATTTATCCTTATTAAATGAAATAGGTTTTTCTTTTTAATATTTTGAAATCTCTTTATTAATATTACTTTCAATCTAAATGAAAAGATCTCAATACCTTTAATAACAAAAATTCAATGCTTTCCAATAAAGCCAAAAGTGATTCGATGCTATTGTTAATGTGGGGCTTTTCCTTTTAAAACCAATTGGTTAAAGTTTATCGATCTACTTCTAGCTTCTATTTGCTAACCTTTGAACATAAAAATTCAAAATATTCTTTTGGATGTTTGGGAATGTACTAAATCCATAATTATGAGCACTCAAATATTTAGGTCAATAACTAAATTATCAAATTAAAATGTTTAATCTTATCGTAATTCCAAATCAAAGTTTAGTTATTTTATTAATTGTTCAATGACAAAAATTCATTTTCTCCAATTTAGATCTATATCTCTAAATCAAGTTTTGTTTATTTTGGATTATCTAAATTGATATCTTCCAAGCCATGAAAAACAATATGCACTTAAGGTTTAAATTGAACACTTTCTTTTTATTAAATTTAATTATGACTCAATGATTTGTATTCTTCAATTTTTAATTCTATTTATTCATAAAAATATTTTAAAATTGATTCTTCTAAAATAATTTTCATAACTTTAAATCCTCTTTAAATATTATTAAAACTAAATGCAATCCTTTATATTCCTTCATTTTTAAATGAATGCTATGTAACACTAAATAGTTCATTAAAATTGGTAAGGCTAACAAATTTTAATTTATAATTACTTTTGTGTAACATCAATAAGAATTGATTAAAATTTCCAAATCTACGTATGAAATGAAGATTGCTATTGACTAATATTTAATATCTTTGGAAGTAATTGTGTTTGATATTAGTAATTTTTTTCAGTAAATTCAATATATTGCTTGTATTTGAGAGTATTTATTAATAATTGAAATGAAGAATACAATTAAATATATTGTATACAAGGTAAATGAAACATATTGATTTGTGATATTAACATATTAGGATTATTGTTTGACAAATTTTGATCAAGATAAAAATTTAATTATTTATGAATCTTGTTATAGATTTTAGTATCCTCTTCATTTGATATTTGTTTTGATAATAGTTTAGCACAACAAATTAAAATTTTCTACCAAGTAACATCATTTTTATTCTAATTGAAATCCTATTCATTTGCAGAAATTTCAAACTACTCAATTATTTTATCAACGTTGATTGTTTTATCAATTTAACATTCATGTTATTTTAAGTATTAATACATAGAGATGGATTCTTAGAATTACTTATTGTGTTTGCAAATAAGGATTAAAAGTTGTTAGATTTCATTAAACATTAAATAATTGTAGAGAATAGAAAATTTTTGGAAAATCTCCTCTAAACCTTAGATTTTCAATTAATCAGCCGATTAATTTTTCATTATTTACAGTATTTCATATAATTCCATTAGTCGATTGTTATCATGGAAATTCCCAAAAATATTTTAGGTTGACATTTAAATTAATTAACAAAATAAATTTTAATTATACTCAAGTTCCACTTTAAAATTCTTGATAAGCATTTGAAATTTTCTATAAACAGTAGCCATCCCTCAGTAAATATTGTAAAATTTAAAGACATTCATTTATTTATTGAACTTCCATTCCTTGATTAAAATTACAGTAAGTGCTTCCCTATCACATATACTTCTGATACATTCAGATTAAGCTTTGGTTAATTCCTCTATTCATTGATATTTGATGTATAAGTGATGCATATAAAAGGTTTCGGTGCTTTAAATTTAGAGTTTATATAGGGTGTGACTTTTTCGAATGTACATTATCTATATAACCGGAGGAATTTCGAATGGGGCTTATTTAAATAATTTTACTGATTATCTCTTATTTTCAAGCAAAAATAATTGATTTTACTATATTATATTAACTATATGATGCTATGCGGTTGAAAAAGAAAAATAGATTATCCATACAATAATTATTATAAACCTTATTTAAATGTAGATTTAAATATATTTTGAATCAAAATAAAAGTGGAATATATTAAGAAAAATAGTTAAATCAAATTTTTAATTTTTGAATAAAAAATACTTTTAAGATAAAATTCAGATAACCCAAATTTTTTATATATATATAAAAATTATGTAGAGAGAAATGGGATTCTTAAGAAGATAAGTTGAGAATGAAGTAAAAGAGTTTTAAATGAATGGTTTAAGAGTCACACTAAATTTAGTGATTTCAAGATATCTAGCAAATTAATCAATTAAAAAATGCAAGATTTAGATGAAATTACAATTTATATCTATATTCAAAATAAAATAATATTAATCACGATTTTTATTGATATAAATCAAATTTTTTATTAGAATTTGTAGTAGAATTTAACTCAACTTATATTAATTATCCTTTTAAAAAAAATTAATCATTTGATTTTTGAGTGTATTTTGTTTTTGGCGTATTACCTTTAATATTCTCTACCAAAATTTCAGCATTATGCAAAATACAATCATTCTCAAAAGGATTATTAAACTTTTTTTACATTGTTGATAAATACTTTACATTTCTACTTATTGAAGGCGAGTTTGGTCTTTAAACTAATTAGGTTTTATTTAAGTTATTTTTAGTTTATTGAGAATTTTTAAAAAAGTGCTTTGTAGTATGTTGCTTTATTTCAAAATCAGATAAACGATAGCTTTTTCCCCTTTGAGATCTGTTTTTTTCTGTTGAGTTGAATTAATCTCGATTTGTGACCGTGGGCAAGAAATCTTATTTGCTATCGAAAACAATAGATTTTTCATCTTCTAAAGTTGAGTCAAATAAAATCTTTTTTTTTGGAAAATTATTTGGTTTATGATTTGAAAATAAATTATACTGTTTCTTATAATTCTCTACTTCTATTTAAAGATATTTCACTATTTCATTAGCATATTCTATTTTTGCAAAGTTATTTTATATTTATTCCTTTAAATCTTCATTTTCTTTCTCAAGTTATTTTATCATATCCAAATCATCTTGTCTGCTAGGTCGATTATTAAATTAATTTTGTAAATCAATAATTTATTAAGTAGATTGTTCTGTATTTATTTTATATAATTCCTCTAATTTTAAAAGTTTTTAAGTCAATTCAAATATTTTTTTATTTCCTTCTTCCAATTAAAAGTTTACATCCTTGATACAATTTTTCAAATTAAATATTTCACCTTCTTATATTTAAATTACTTTCTCTTGCTTTAAAATCTTTTAGTCTTACCAAATTTTAATTGTTTCAAATTCTTATTTTATGGTGAATATTTAATTTTTAAATGCATTAGACGAGGCTTCCAATTTATTTTCATAATCTACCATTTAATCTTGGAGTTAATTTTTACTTAATTCCTTTAACCGTTATAATTCTCTGGACTTCATTTCAAAATCTTCACTATACTTGTCGTTCTAAAATAAGGATTCTTTTAATTAGAGCTATATTGATATTATTATATACTTCTAAATCACTAATTATTTTATTTAATGATAGTATCTTAGATTATTATACTTCAAGTTATTTAGAAAGATTAGAATCAATATTTTTAATTTGCTAAATTTAATTTATTTATTATTTCTGTTCCTTACTTTCATTAATGCTTAACCTTTTCTTTTATGCTGTTTAAGTTGATTTATTTTCTATTTAGTATTCTGTCTGAGTGTGAATATCACATGTATCTATATAACCTAAATATCCTTATTTAATTTCCTCCACTATTTCATCAAGATTATCATGAGGCAGAAATTTTGACATATACTTCTTTCTTTCTGTTTAAGTTTGAGCATCTGTTCGAAAATCTTCAATTATTTGTATTTACTCCTCTTATTTAACATTATATAAACTAGGAGTTAAAGTCATTCTAATTGAGTTCTTCCATTGAAATGATAAGTTTTGATCTGATTCTTACAGATCAAATTATTTCAGACTTTTAATATCATCCAACTAAGTATTTAACCTATCTATTTACTATGGTTTATCTTCTTAGCCTTTATTTGGTTTAGAGTCTTCTTCGATTTCAATCGAATCTTCTTAATTAGTCAAAAGAAATAAAGGTCTGTTTTGATCATTTTCTGTTATTTTATTGAGATTTGTGAATTCTTTATAAAAATTTATAGATATGTGTTTTTGAAGAGATTTAATTATCTTGGGGTCTGTTTGAGCTAAGTAAACTATCTCATTAACAAGTTTTCTATATTTAATTTCAAATTCTTATTGACCAACTATTTAATCTTATAATTAAGATATTTTTTATTAAAAGATTTCATTTTAAAATATTAGTTATGCTTGTTCCTCTTACAACTACAGTTTATTGTCTTGCAATTTAATGATCTGGTCGTTAAGTTTCTTTGTTTCTGCTTAATTTTCTTAACTTTCCTATTTTATTAACTTTATAAGTTCCAAAATCTAGGATTTCACAGATGACTATTTCATAATACAGATTTTTATTGTGCCTATGGTACTTAATTCTAATAATATTTAATTTTGGATTTCTTTTTGTAAATCAACATCTTTGACCTTTTGTTAAAGTTCTAATTAATTTAATCGCATTTCATCTTTTAATGAGGCAATTGACTATTTTAAATCAGAAATAGTTGATTCTAATTTTTTTGAATTATCAAGAAGTTAATAATTTAATTAGGATTGTACTTAAACTTCTGTTAATTACTTTTTTATCATTTCTTATAACTCTGTCTATTAATTTAGGATAATTTCGTAATCCTATTACAATTCTCCGTTAAATTTCTCATATGATGAAATCTTCTTCTCCAATTCTGCTCGTATTTAATCTAGGTAAAAATTATATATATATTACCTTTTTCATTGATATCTTTGGCTTAATTCTTTAATTTGGTTTAGTATTCCTCAAAATTTGACTATTGAATCTTATGCAATCGGATTGTATATGCCTTCTCCAAGTCAGACAATTACGATTTTCCTCTAGCTATCAACATTTATTATTCATTTTTTTCAATTTCGTGTTACTTCTTCAGTTTTTATATTTCATTTTATTAGCTTCTAATTTACTATTCATATGTTGTTTTCTCCTATGCTAAAAGATTCATCGAGTTTCTATATATTTCGCAATTTGAAGAGGCTAATTTTAAATTTTCTTAAAGTTCCTTTAATGCTTTCGAGTATTATTCTGTTAAGTTAGTTTCAATATTTTATTATTGCTGTTAATATTTATCTTTCTATTCAAGTAATAGTTATTTTAATTCAGCACATTAATTCTTCAGTTGTTTAATTTCATGTTGAAGAGTATTCATGTTCATTTGATAGTATTCAGCATCCTCTTTAACAAATAATAAAGCTTATGTAATGTCACACAACTCCATATTAAGATATCTATTAGGAGCATCTCTGAGGTATGATTTCAATTCCTTTACTCTATTATTCAAAAAATGATGGAATGCCAAAATGTCTTCTTTTAATAGATGATTTTCTTTTGTTAAGCAAATTACTTACCCTTATAAAAATTCAATTTAACTTTCAGACATTAAATTATTGGAATATAATGAAATAAAGTAACATGTAACTAATTGATTAATTTTTGGATTGCCTCCTTTAGAAAAAACAAGTCAACTATTCTTGATACTCAATAAAAATGAATACAGTAAAGAATAAAAAAAAGTGAGAGAAAGAAAAAAAGAAGAAAGAAAATCAAAATGTCCAAAAACTAAATTGTTAGATTTGATATACAATCAATAGACCAAGAATATTCATTTTAACTTTGTTTGTGTAGACATTTTAGTAATAAACATTAATTAATAAAGAAGTACCAGTATTGAAAACACTATAAAAAACCATTGCTAATAATGAAACCAAGAAACTAAAGTCCAAAAATAAGTAGTTATAAGTAAGCTGCAGCTACATTTAAACTTGACTATCCTTTATAATTAAATAAAAATGTGATTTTCTAGCCTTAAAACTAACATAAATAGGTGATAAAGAAATAAAGAATGTTAGCAAATTATTGCAGGTTAATTCAATAAAGTTCTTTTAGAAGAAGTATGTTACACTTTCCATCAATTATGAATGCTTAGTTTTCGTAAATTTAGATAATAAAAAATTAATTGGAAGGAGGATTACATCAACCTTTTACTTTGCCAAGACTATTTAATATGGATTAATTAAACTATAATAAAATTCTCTAAATTATTTTATGACCTTATTAATAACAATTAATTGAGAATTAAATTGCAATTAAAATAGTGTGGTTAAATTTGTAAATCGATATCAGACAAATAACACATTTTTATAATTGGATTTCAATCATCCTTATAAGAACTTCCTACACCTATAAATCAGACTTCTTTAGGGCCTAATATACCCAACCAAACCTTACTGGAAGGTTTCAGCGAATATTTATTCTTTATTAACCACCTTAAGTCATATTAAAGTTCTTTAACAGGAAATTTATAGTTATAAAATATTGAAAATTAGAAGTTTTTAATGAAAAATAGAATAAAATAGTCTTGCAGATAAATTTTTAAAATAAAAAAGAAAAGAATTTATAACCATTAAGATTGGATGTCATTTTTTGATATTATTTACTTAATTATAGTAATTTATAATCTATAAATAAAAATAATATATAATTTCCTTTTTGCATGATATTTTCAATTTGATTAATTTTGTTAGTCATTGATAGCCTTCTTTTGCTCAAAAAGCCATATCATGGATGAATTTTCCGAGCCTAAAATTGTATCATCATCTATTGTAGATTTCGAGATATAACATTATTCAGCTTATAAGGTTGGTTCTTTTGCAAACTTGTAAAATGGGAAATATTTTTCATTTCCAACATCTTATCGATATTTATTTGTACATAAATTATCTCTGATTCAAAAGAATAAACAAAAATTGAATCAATAGAAAAAACAATTGATCAAATTTGTTTATTAATACCTTATATGTATTAAATAGGCTTTTCCTTGATGATATCCCACAATATCATTTTATCAATCATCCCAAAAGCTAGAATCTAAGTATTTTTTGAGTATGCCATAGCGATAATTTCTGCTCCACCTTCTATTGTTTTACATTTCTAATACTCCGTTGTTTCCCATATAACCATACTTCCTTTGCTGTCACCTGATGCAAGATATTCTCCATTAGAAGTAAATGTTAGAGCTTTAACTTCACTCTTATGATCATCTAACTTTGTAAGACCTGCCATCTCACTTCCAAATAAAATTGTATTATCATCACTCCCAGATGCTATTGTATTTTCATCTATTTTAGAATTATTACAAGGTTTGAAACAAATGTTATTTACTTTTTATGAATGTGAAGTAGCTAATTACATCCATTCTTCTTAATCCTTATTGAGAAGTTTCATATCTCCATTATTCAAACAACAAACTATTTATTAGCCATTTTTCGAAATAGCAACAACAGTTGTCGTAATTGTATTTAAATTTAGTTTAACTGCTTAGGGCTTTCTAATATTATTTTTATTCAAATACTGATGAGAGTGCTTTAGCTTATTCTTAAATAATATCCCAAATAACAACTTTATCTTTAGATTTCAATAATAAAAGTTATTCTGATGGATAGGGAAAAACATGACTTAATTTGTTTATTCATCGATTAACATTATTTTCTTGTATTTCTTTATATCCCAAAAAAGCACTTTGTCTCTTTCACAGGATAAAAATAACAGATGCCAAGGGTTATGAATCTCTTATATTAATGTATAGCCTCTTATGGTTGGCATTATTTCCTTCTACCACACTGTCAATGTAATGTCTTATACAACCTATTTCAAAAGTAGCAGGGGTACATAGGGGATGTCAATCCCCCTATACCACCGGAGGTAAAAGAAAAATTAAAGTAATTAAGAGAAATCGTTGAGATGAAACCTAATGCAAACTGTCACCTTAACTTAACCTCAAATTTTAATATTTTTTAGATTGTCTTTTTCAATTATAAATGGTAATCTTGTTATACTATTATTACTGCTTTATCCTAATAATAATAGATGACAATTTCAGTTTTATCATATTTATGAGCTTCATTTTATATTATGAAAGTAGAAAGCATTACAAATGTTGAATCGATTTCTAAATAACCGATTTTACCCTCTACTACTATAAACTACTAAATTTCACAAAGTTTAATCCTTACCTTTTTCAAAATACATAAGATACTTTTTTATTTATTCATAATATATATAAAAAATACTATATAAACTAAAAACATAAGTTATAGAGATTCAATAATTTTTTTAACAAAAGAGTATGAATTGCACTTATCATGTTCAAAATCAAATTTCATTGATATGCATAGCTCCTCACAAGTGCTAATGCTAAAGGAAACTGTGTACTCAATGCCTATATGAACATGGGGTGGATTTGAAATAGACAACTTCAATTGAATTATTTTAAGAAATGGCAATCAAGAAATTGAAAGAGTCTTAACTCGAATAGACATTAGAATTAAACAAATAGAGAATGAGTTTTAAATCCTTGTTATCTCAAACAGAAAGTATGCTGAAGAAAATTTGGGAAGATTTATCAAATTCTATATAATAAATCTACGATATGATTGATATGGAAGATAAATCATATTTGAAAATACTAAATGGCAATCTCAATCCAGCAGAATTGTCAAATGCTGACTTAGAGAAATTAGTATAGATTGTTGAAGGATAATAATTAATTAATTGGAATAATTAAAAGAATTCTTATTTATAAAAGTTAGAAAAGACAAAGAACTGGTGGGACTAAGAAGTTAAAACCTTTAGTGAAACATTGAAGAAAGAAATTAAAGACATTCAGTCAATAATTAAGTATTTATTAACCTTTATATTTTTAAGGGTTCAACCAATTTCATAAGATGACTTTGTTTATGAAAAGAAAGAAGATCTTTATGAGATCTTAGCTTCCCTAAAAGGTCTTGACGTATAAATATTCAATGTAATAATCGAGATACTGAAAAAAGAGAAGATTTTAGATATACAAGATTTTCTATTAAAGGAGGATACTCGAAAACATTTTAATGTAAACAATTAAGAGAGACAGAAGTTCATTAATGTTATTGGTTTGGGGTTGGTTTGGGTTGGGTTTGGGTTGGGTTTGGGTTTGGGTTGGGTTTGGGTTGGGGTTGGGTTTGGGGTTGGGGTTGGGGTTGGGGTTGGGGTTGGG
>JPFL01000015.1:3132-79324 GCA_000733385.1 Paramecium biaurelia
TTTATGGGATGTTAAAACAAGATATGAAAAACCTAAATTAGATGGTCATACTAACTAAGTTTGGTCAGTCTGTTTCTCTCCTGATGGTACTAAATTAGCATCAGGTAGTAAAGATAACTCTATCCTTTTATGGGATGTTAAAACAGGATAATAAAATTCTAAATTAGATGGTCATAGTGATTAGGTTAGATCAGTCTGTTTCTCTTCTGATGGTACTATATTAGCTTCTGGTAGTAATGATAACTCTATCCGTTTATGGGATGTTAAAACAGGGTAGGAAAAATTTAAATCAAATGGTCAAACTAGTACTGTTTATTCAGTCTGTTTCTCACCTGATGGTACTACATTAGCATCAGGTAGTTAAGATAACTCTATCCATTTATGGGATGTTAAAACAGGATAATAAAAATTCAAATTGAATGGTCATAGTAGCTCTGTTTTAACAGTGTGTTTCTCACCTGATGGTACTACATTAGCATCAGGTAGTAAAGATAATTCTATCCATTTATGGGATGTTAAAACAGAATAATTACAATCCAAATTCGATGGTCATAGTGATTATGTTAGATCAGTCTGTTTCTCTCCTGATGGTACTACATTAGCTTCTGGTAGTAGTGATAAGTCTATCCGTTTATGGGATGTTAAAACAAGATAATAAAAATTTTAATTAAATGTTCAAAAAAGTAGTTCATTCTATTCAGTTTGTTTCTCACCTGATGGTACTACATTAGCATCTGGTAGTAATGATAACTCTATCCGTTTATGGGATGTTAAAACAGGATAATAAAAATCCAAATTAGATGGTCGATCAAATAATGCCAATTCAGTATGTTTCTCTCCCGATGGTACTACATTAGCATCAGGTAGTTATGATAACTCTATTCGTTTATGGGATTTTAAATCAGGATAATAGAAATTCAAATTAGATGGTCATAGTGATACTGTCCTATTCGTCTGTTTCTCTACTGATGGTACTACTTTAGCATCTGGTAGTGAGAATAATTTTATCCGATTGTGGGATGTTCAAACAGAAAAAGAAATTCAATCTACAGATAAAAGCTACAACGATATTCTGTCATAATTCAAAACTCCATTCTTCTAAACCAATCCTCTCCTTGAAACTGGTATTTAATTTTCATTATTCTTTAGTAAACACTAATATTACTATCCTCCTTATATCCAAAACACCATTATTTTAAGCATAAGGAGCTTTAATTTATAAAGGAGAATTTGTGAATCAAACTGGTATTGATTTAAGATTATTATTTAAACAAAAAGGAGGTTGTATTTTGGAAAGCTAAATAGAATTACAACAAAAGTGATATTTGATTATTATAAAGATCATTACAAGTATAAATATAATGCAAAATTGTTAATGTCTTTGCATGCTTTTTACATAGATTTAAGTTATTGTTGTTAATTTATTCATTTATAATACCCTGTTAAAACATTAAAAGTTTTTAAAAAAGTGGTAAATTAAAATAGTTTAAATGTTTTTTTCAAAATTTAGATAATAAGTGCTTAAAATAGGAATGAAATATAGAAACTAAAGGAAATAATGTGATTTGATATTATCAATTGAAAGACATCAAGAATTGTAGTTGTAAATAAAATCCCATTCCATTATATGTATTTTTTGTTTCTTTCCTTTCTGCTAATTTTTAGTTAAAATTCCCCTTACTTATGCCTGAAAATTGGGATTAATAAGAAAAATGAATGATCAATAAATGAACTCAAAATTAAGTTAGTATTTATAAATAAAAACATTCCTATAACAATTAGTTATTCTATATTCTTCAAAAATCAAGCCATACAAATTATGGATTGATTTCTCGCTAAGTGATTTACACTAAACACCAAATCTATATAATGCCTGGTTTTAATACTTTAATAAATACATAAGAAACTTTCTAGATTTTTAGTGTAAAGCTTAAAGTAGCTAATAGAAATTCAATAATTTTTTACCACAAAGCAAATGAATCGCATTAACGAATAATAAGATGATCTAGCTGAGATTTTTACTCCAATTTCAGTCATTGACACATAAATATTCAGTATTCTAATAAAAATGTTTAAAAAAGGAACATTTAAGATTGTATTGGATATCTTTCAGAAAATGGAAATCAAATAATTTTGAGTAACGCATCTTGCAAGAAGGAAATATAACATAAGTTAATTAGGAATATAAGAAATGTCTAAGCAAAAAACAGAAAATAATCACAATTATCCTTAAAAAATAAAAAATCATTACTTTATATATGATATTTTTCTCCTGAAAAATATTTGGAAATTAGGCAGAATTTATTTAAAAAATAGCAAAAGAAGATCAGGGCTATACGTAAGTTATAAAGGAGTAAATATACGATTATTATTAAAGTCAAAAAGAAGTTACATTTTGAAAAATACATTAGAATTACAATGCCAGTGATATTGATTATTTTAGATTACATTGCAATTATAAAGTTTTTTGACTAATATAATAATTCTTGTCTTTTCCTAAAATCTTAATTTAAAAACTTAAGGGCTATCATCTTGAAAAGAGTACTTTAATCAATTTATGATCATTATCCAAATCTGAAGGAAGAGGAATTTTGGAAAGATATATAGAAAAAATGAAAATTTATTATATTCAAAAAACATTGTAGTACTAAAATAAAAATTACTTTTTTGATATTTTTTTATGAAATCTTCCTCTTTCATACCATTTTATCATTGTTGTATCAGGTTCGAACTTGTTATTTAATTGTTATTTAATGTTTTTTCCTAAATTTAATTCGTTTTTTCCGCTTTTTTCATTTTTATCTACGCTACATTTCTTTTTACTTCTTAAAAATTCAATTTAAGAATTTATTCACAGTTTTATAAATATTTATATTATTCATTTTGCTCTAAAAAATATCTAAATAATACTATGCCGATCTTACAATTAAAATGAAGACAATTTAAAGTAAAAGTCATGAAAAACAATATATTTACGAAAAGTAAATATTACTTAATATGAAGGAAATTAGTAAAATAAGTAAAATGGCAATTAAAAATAAGTGTAAGTTTATAAGTTAATACCTAAACCAAAATCCAAAAGTCAACCAAGGAATCATAATTTGCGAAGACAGTGACTTCTGGTGCCATATATAAATAACTTCTTTAGTTTTTGGTTTTGGTTTTTTGCTGAATCTATATGGTGTTCCAAAATCTATCAGTTTTATGTTATCATCTTAGCCAAGTAAGTAATTATTGGGTTATAAATCTATGAAAAAATCCTAATTTATTTAATTAAGAGACACCACTTCTATCTAAAAAATAGTGAATTATTTTACTTGCAAACAAGACTTTCTGTTATCTGACAAGCTTTTTAAAATCAACACTTACTCCTAGCTCCATTATTGTAAAAATTCCATCTTCCTTTCTTCAAAAGCAAATATTTAAATTTTATGCTCAAATTGTTTCCCTGCAATATCTTTTAGCTTATTTAACTTAAATTTGCTCAACTGAAATGAACATTAACTCTAAACTTTATTAAATTTTATTTATTTTGTTTAATGCAAAAAAAATGTTTTGTACGTGAAAATACTGTTTTGCATAATTTTGGATCTTTTGAAAAATTTCCTTATGAATTTGTCTTATTAAAATACAAGAGATACACTCTGTGGTATTTAGTTTAAAGAATGCATAGTTTTCTTTAAATGTATGAATAATATTCGCCATCCATCATTTATCAGGGAGATGATCTTCATTGAAACCCAAGGTTTTATTTGATTGATTTCCTACATTACTATCCATATGTCCTCTTGTTGGAATATAAAGCCCTTTATTTATTCCTGAATAATAATCAGAATCTATGATCCCACTAGTGCATTGGGTTGAAACAGACATTTCTCAGCTTAGTTCATTCATTAATTTAAAAATATTTATTTTGAGATTAAAATTTTCATTTGAATTCATATTTTATATTTTGAATTAAATTCGAACCTTAAAGATTGTACTTTTAATAAATATATTTTCAATTAAACATCAAAATTAATAATGAAATTAATTTTCAAATTAAATCTTAAAATTTTATCTTAAATTTTGATAATAATATTAATTGATAGAAATACAATTAATTTAACTCACTTGAGTATCAAAAAGAAGATTTAAAAAAATGAAGTATAATGAATATTTCTTCTCAATATTAGATTATCTAAAATTCAATTTTTAATAGATATTAGATAGGAATCATATTTGTAATGAATCATGTCAAGATTATAGAGAGCTTAAAAATTGGTAAGCCTCAACATAGGTTGGTCAAAAATCCATATACACAATTCTTTGTTCTTAACAAAAAAAGTTCATCAAAAAGGGAAGGCGATAACAACATATTTCTCCAAAAGTATCCTTTTATAGATCCGATTAAATCAATCTTACAAAAATGAGTGATCATAATATTTCATTAGATACCTACACTGAAACTTTGGGTAATTCAATATAAAGATTAAAATATTTGCAGTGGAAGGTTTAAATAACCACACCTCATTAAATGAAGAAATAAGAGTTTATTATTCATTTTTGTTTTTGGTTTATATAAAAAGTAGTTTATGCCCAATTTATATATATGAAAGTGGGGAATGATTTTCCTTAAAAAGTTTGGTATTGCATTGGTCGTTCTAATGACTTAAAGCAATATTTAAGAAAAGTTGATTGAACAAAGCAAATAACATCATGGACAATTTAAATAGCATCTAGATTATGCATATGATAAGGATAATTGTAGCTTGAAAGCTTAAAAATGGTATTTAGTTTTGGGTGGTGAGAAAACAATAAAACGTTGTGTTGAACTCTAATAACATTTATTCAACACTTTAGAATTTCTGTATTAGTTTAAGTGAAAAAATTTAGATATAATCAAATATTCTCATATAAACTGAAATTGGAATGTATGAAACAATATCATATCTTCCTACATGATTATAATAGTAATTTTAGATATTTACATATTTAACACGGAAGTATGCTGTTGGCTCCAGCAGTTACAAGCTAATCTTGAATAGAGGATTATGTTTTCGATAATGAAGGTAGTATTCGTTTTGATATTTTCTGAAATTTGTATAAAATTATTATTATTATTAAATACATCTAAAGGTTACCTCAGATGTTATAAAAGATTAAAAATAATAAGTGAGAAATTTATTATAAATGAATCAAAATACTTTTTTATCCTTTTATGGTTGAAAATAAAATCTAAAAGTTCCATTATACTTTCTCTTCCTTCCAACCGATTTCTAGATTAATAAGCTTGATCTTTTTTACACCAAAAGATGATTGATTGGCATAACATTATTACACATGTGGAAAAAGGCAAATTAGTTATGTTCTAATAATTGTCCATAAAGCTTTAATTATTTACGAATATTATGATATAATGAAATGATGAACTGATATCTATGAATTTGATCAAAATATCTTTAATATAAGCAAAATAAATTCAGTATTGTTTGATTCACTAAAATATAGAAAACTACCCTTCGTTTTTCATTAATTAGTTGCATTCATTTTGTTTTTTATAAAATCAACTTATAAATGAATATTATTTAAAGATCAATTAGGGAGATATAAAATCGTTTAATTCAATCTATAATGCCTAGGATACATAAAAAATTGTAAAACTTGTTTAAGAGAGAAGAAAACCTACACTAATTCATTGTTTTTCATTTTTGAGATTAATCTATTTACATTTAAATAAATGTTTCCTTAGTTAATAAAAAAAAAGTGGCTTAACTAAAATATTTCACCTCTAATTTAATGAATGTAAAGTTATTGATAAAATTATCAATAAATATGAAATAGATAAATCTTGGAAACTCAAACTGAATTTTTGAAGAACAAGGAAATGATTGTTATGGAAAAAATACTATGAGTTAAACAGTAAATAATAAAAAATATATATAATAGACTTGTTGTGAAATGATTAACACACAAGTTTATTTATTTTCATTTTCCTTATATTGTACCATAGAATAAATATCATTATCCATATGTTTTTTGTGTTAAGACTATTAAAAAATTGATGAATTGTATATTGTAAATCAGCAGAATTATTGCTGTTGAGTTTATTCCTATACTTTTAGAAACTATTCCATACTTTTTGTTTCTTGTTAAGCTATGATGGGTATGATGTTTGACTTTAATATTAAGTTTAATAGGTGTTGTGAATATAGATTAAAATTTATATTGTCTTAGAAACATTGATATATGATGAGTCTCTTTTCCCCTACAAAATTTTAAGTATTGTAATTTTTTAATTCATTTTATTTATTTACTAATTTCAGCTTTAATTTTTCTAATCTTCAATAATATTAGTGATCAATTCATGGTTAATTTAATTTCTATAAAGAAGTTTAGGGTTTTCATATTTTTGTTCAAATTTTTCTTTCTAAATCTTTTTTCTCTAAATCTGGTGACTTTTTTGTAATTTTTGGTGAGAAATTTTTTTCGCTAATTTTAATTAATATTAGAATTATTAAAGCGTCAAGGTAATAATCATTTTTTTTCAAATTGTAATATGAAAAAAATGAAATTTCATTGCAAAAAAATTCAGTTCATGGAAAAGGTTAATGATAATCTTAGTAAATGAAAACCAAAAGATTGGAAAAGAGCTAGATGTATAAAAGGTATATATTTAACTTCAGTTACACACAGAAATTATTAAAGTCTACAAGAAGGATATAAATATTATGTAAAAATTTCAAGTGCTAGTTAAAGTCAAACAAAGTTGATTTTATAGATAAAACTTAATTTGACCATTAAAGCAAGTAAGTAGAGTTTAGTAAATAAAAGGAAGTATAAAATTACAATAACTTAAAATTCTGTATCATATATCAATGTTTCTAAGGCAATATAAAGTTTAATCTATATTCGCAACACCTGCTTTATCAGAATATTAACTTCGTTCGTATGCTTCCTTTGCATGAAAGTAAAAACATCAAATCCCTTTTGAAAACTGCATAATACTTATTTCTACCACAACACATATCATAGCTTAACAAGAAACAAAAAGTATGAAATAGTTTGAAAAAGTGTAAGAATAAAGTCTATAGCAATAATTCTGCTGAATTCCAATATACAATTCATCAATTTTAATAGTCTTAACACAAAAAACACTTCGATAATATTAGAAAAAAAATTCTTAACCCAAAACGATATTTGAAATTTTTCTACATTCTTTTAATCAAATTAATTAAGAAAAGTTTCCTCCATTCTTTATTTTCATCTTATTTTCTTAAGACATTTTAAACAAATTTATATTAAACACCTAGTTCAATAAAAAATTTACTTAATGTTTAAAGAAGTCTCAAAGTTATATTTAAGCATAATGTAAAATTAAATAGAAACATTTAGGATGAGATTAGTTTATTGCACTTGTGAAGTATTCAAAACAATCACAACTCCAGATACAGGGGAAAGATTAATTGAATAAGATTTATCAACACTTGCTACATTAGATTATGCTTGGTGTGTGTGGACAAAGTATTATAAATTCTATGATTCCTATGACGATCTTTTCTTACCCAACCACACTATGCATGTTCTTACAGAAAAAAAGTAAGAGTTTCATATTTGGTTTATTACATTACTATGAATTAAGAAGAGAAGTCATTCACTCATAGTCTCTATTTATCTCATTAACGTTCTTATCAAGTAAGAGAAAAGATAGATTAATCTATTGAAATGGATAGCTGGATGTTTTTTTATTTTGTTACCAAGAGTCATCAGCCAATTATAATATTTTATATATTTCAAAGGATAATGAAAATGTGTAGATGATATAAGGAGGACCTTATACCTTATAAATTAGAGATTATAAAGAGTATTTTCTTGGTGGATCATCAATAGTAAGCATGTATCTAATATTAGTCTACTCATGCTTTTGATTCTAAATAGTAACAATTGAAAGAGTTCTTGGGTAAATTAGTAATATGGATCTAAGAGAAGGTTCAATTTACTATTATTCTGATATTCCAACATTTCTAGAATACATTGAGTTAAATTGCCAACCCGAAGTATGTGAAAACATTATTGATATACTCATAACTTCATATATGTTGAGCGGAACTATTTTACAATAGCCTATAGCCTATATTAATACAAAATTAATGTTGTCTGGATGGATCATATGAAAAGAAGTGGCAGAAGTAACTTTATAAAGATATTTAGTTTTAAACTCTTGAAAGTGTGTTATTCAGAGCGACATTGAGATTTTCATACTTTTAAGATAAATATCAATGAAAACATAAACGGGTATTAAATAACTACATATCACAACAATCAATCTGAAAGTCTGAATACTTATAAAACTTAAGAGAGCAATTCTTGGCTATCATTAAACTCATATTATTATGAAGCTTTAACATTTTGGCATTGGCTTGTATATCAAGAGGGAGTTGATGAAGCAAATAATATCAGACTATCTATTTACTTTGGTCACGGAAAACAAGAAAAAACATTCACAATGAATGCCAAATTATATTTTAATATCGGAGGGGACAATTAAAATCAAAAGTTCAACGGATCAAATAGTGGTTTAACCTTGAGAGGATATGATACATAAAAGATAGCATGTAACCCTATTCTGAAAAGCAAAATATATTCTATAGAGTTTACATTGACTTTAGGATTTCCTTTTCAAAAAAATATATCGAGAACGAGTTTAAAAGTTCCTTAGATAAAAACTAATTATATCATAGATGAGTTTATGTTTGAAAGATGCTATCTAACTCAACAAGAAAGAGAAATAAGGAAACACGAATATGATGTTTTAGAAAATTAAAATTTAATGAAATATGGGTATTTAATATATATACCAAAATAAGGGGTATCTATGGGGTTAAAGGTGTCCTTTAATGGACATTTAGCATTTTATGACGGTCTCTAGTTTAGGTAAGAAATAAATAGTTATGGTTTTTTATATTTACTAATTAGGCTTTTATTATGCTGTGAAAAAATCAGAAATCTAAACTGATTATTTTTTTGGAAATCCAGTGATGATAGTGATATGGAGCTTGAATTGTTATATCAAATAAATTTGATTTAATACACTTAATATTTTTAATATTCCTTAAATAATGATCATAAAGGATTGAAATTAGTAGTATTTTTTAGGAATATTAGATCATGATAAACAAAACTAAAATAATACAATAGCCACTTTATTTATTTTGTAAATAACTCAGATTAACCAAATTGAATTGATTCTTATAACGTCTTCTTTATCGCCTTTAAGAATTATAAACTCTTAATCTATAGCTACCCAATTTAAATAACTAGAAACAAATATGAGGTTATGGCAATTTAAATTAATTACTCACAATTTCACCTCTAAACAAACCTAATGAAGAAAGTATTCAGAATCCTAATAAGAGAGTAAATTATTTAACTAATTGCTCTATATGATGATCCTTGTAATTGTTGTGAAAAACTGAAACATATTTGGTTCCATTTAAACTGAATTCGAATATTTTTCATTTTTTATTGAATTTAATATTGCTGTTTTTGCATCTTAATTTGTAATTCTTAAAAACCTTAGTGAAATCTGGGATTTTATAATCATTACTTAATATTTATTTAACTCATATTTGTGACCAGAGTTTAACAAATTATGATTTACGTCTGAACATCTTGCAGATAAATTTTTGATTTTTTTTAAAGATTAATCGAAAAGAAACACATTTAATCATTTTTCTTATTTGTAAGAAAATACGAGATTTATAAATAAATTTTCGATTCTTTAGTGAGTAGAATAGGGATATTCCTTAAAAATTAAAGTTTTTAAATTTCTTAATGAATTTTGTTAAATATTATATAAATAGAGTATCGAAAATATTAGAATTGTAAAGTCTCTTTTATATTCTTAAAAATAACAGATCACTGTCAACGTAAGGAGAACACATTGAGAAAATAAAGAGGAACTTGAATTATTAAGCTAAAATAACATATATTGAGTCTAATAATATTGGAACTTATGTTTCCACATGGACCGGTAACCAGTAAATTAGATCTACTATTTATAACTAGTGGTTTCAATAATAATTTCTTTTATTTAGAAAGTAAAGGGATTATGCGAACAAATCAAGATTACAATTTTTATCATATACCTAATAACACTCAAAGATTTAAATATTTATCTCATAAATTACATCCAAAAATATAAGTATAAAAAATAAACTCTAAAAACAGAAATTCCTTTAAATCAAAAATAGAATAAGTATCAATTTAATTTACAACTAAAACTGCAATTGTTTTCAAAAATAAAGTGTATGTGATATTCATATTATGAATCAAATATTATTCAATAATTTCTCTTGCTTTTTCTGGATTCATAATCTTAAATAATTTAGTCAGCAGTTTTTCTACCTTTTGACTAATTCAAACTTGAAGTTGTTGAGTATACTTTTTCATTTGTTGTCTATCTAGGATATTATGATTCAATTATGTTGGTTCCAAAAATTTCACTAAAATGAATAACAAATTTATACTGCTTTTAACTTCTTGTTTCAACAATATCTTCTTACTTCTAAGATATGATTTCTGGTTCATATGTTTTATTTTATTTAAAATCTAAAACTGGCCTTTATAGATTGCTTCTTCTAGTTGTAATAGTTTGGGTAACCACTTCCTATTACTAATTATAATTAGCGTTATTTTTTCCCACAAGTTAATCAACAATTTTTTACTCTTCAAATGACACGCCTTAATTTTAGTATGGATTAATAATTGGTTGGCTTTTTGTAAGACTTGAATGGTATTGAAGAGTTGGTTTAGCAGTTTATCCATTATTCCAGTAAAAGCTATTAGTTCCTGTAGTTTCAAGCTTTACTTCTTGTTATTTATTAGACCAATAATAATCTGCCTTTGATCTAAGAATTTATTAATATATTACTCTAGATGTTAATTTTCTGTTTCATCATATGTATTGATTTCGAATTATTAAAACTCTGATTCAGCATTTGCAATTTTTGGATCATCCAACTACTCTTCAATAGCAGGAGGTATAATTCCCCAGACTTCAATAACTGAGATCTAAAATTGCTTGAAATTAAAACCTTCAATTTTTTTATATGATTATGAACAAGGTTGCCGCTTTCATAACTTAGATCCTAATCTGAACAAGTGGATTTGTTAAGATCTTTGTCAATCCAAATTCTAAATTTATTTTCATCAATCCCAAATCCGATGCCTTAAGGTTTGGATATATCTTTGGTGTTTAGATAGCAAAAGTTCTTTTTAGCAGTTCTATCTTTTTTTGCTAAATAAACAGCAAAATATGGATACAAAGAAAAGATACAGTCTTTAATATCTCCTTAAGGCTAGGCAGTATCAAACCATCTTTGATTAGAAATGGCTCCAAAAGTATAGGTTTTTTAAATATTGCTTTTATCATGCAGAGCTTCATATATTTCCTCATGTTGCATTAAAATTAGTGTTGGTAATCCAGATAAAATAATATTATTTATCATTTATTTAAATCCTCCATTGTGTACAAGATTGGAATATAAGAGATCCAATTTAATTGCCCCTTTTAATTTCGTCTCATGGGCACTAAGCTACAATTAAAATATTAGATCTTCATTTAATAAATATGAAGTTGTATTCATTTAGGGCACTTCCAGTGCTGTATCTGCTAAGAAGAACTTGGCTTTCATGTATTATTTGATGATTCCTGATAATCCACCAAGACGAATTCTAAGTTGCTTTATCAACTCAAACCAATCAATAATTCCATTTTCTGATTTGAATAGTGAATCCAGGAACGCTCTGCTAGCCTTTTCATCAATATTCTAAAAATTATCTCCATTCAATCTAATTTTAAGAATGTCATTTATTATTGTAATAGCGTCTAAATAAGTGATTTTGAAAGAATGTAATTCTTCTTTATTGTTTATATATTGGCTTGATTTTAAACTTATTAGTGAAAATAGTTCCACCTTATTAAAGTTTTTCAGTTAATTCACAGATGAAGCATCCTTTAATAGAACCTCCACTATTCGTTATTCAATAATAATTACAAATATAAAACAACACATCTCTCTGTATATATTTTTCCTTTTAACCATAGACCTCTAGAAAGCGAAATACCTTTCGACCAAAATCAGCATTTTCAATGAAGATTTCTTCAAAGCTTTACTATGATAGGTGTCTATTTTTGCGAGTACTAGGAGATTATAATAATGATACTCTGTTTATAAATCACAATAATGATCGAAAACTTGATTAAGTTTTTTTAACTCATGAGCATCAAAAAGAGTATGTTAAGGTTTTCTCTCTTAAACACAATTTCCCATTAAAATATCTAAAGTTTAAATTAAATTATTTAAAATGTTTTGGGGTACTCAAGTCAATCAAGGATAACCATATAAATTAACTGCTGAAGAAGCCACAGTTATTCACATCTCAAATGTAGTTCTAGCAGAAGGTGATAGCAAGGTTTAAGTCTATGCAAAAGTAAAGGGAAAGGAATTTGTACTTGCCAACCTTGAAAAAAATAAAGTATGGTAATTTTTTTATAGTTAGTTGGAATAAGCATTTTTGGACCTATACTTTAGAGTCGATTAGCAAGTTGAGATTGGAGTTAAAGGCAAAGGCTCAGTTCATCTTTCAGGATACATTGAACCAGATGAGGAAGAATTGGTATATATTAACATAATCTTTTTTAGAACGAAGACTTGGATTTTGAAGATGATGAGAGTGAGGAAGTTGAGGAATAAAAAGCTAAAAAACCTGAACCACCTAAATAAACTGAATAAGTCAAGTAATAACCAAAGGAACAATAAAAGCCATAAACTTAATAATAATAAAAAACATAGGCATAATAATAAAAGCCACAAACCCAACAATAAAAACCACAACCAGAATAATAATAAAAGGCCAAACCTCAAGCTACTACTTAAAAACCATAATAATAGCCCAAAAAGGCAGAAGAAGATTGGAATGATGATGAAGAAGAAGATGGAGAAGAACTTTTAGACTAAAGTGATGATGAGGAAGTAGAAGAAGATTTAGGAGATGAAGAAGACGATGATGAAGAAAATTTAGATGATGAGGATGAGGAAGATGAACCTTAATGTATAATTATTGTATAAAATTTATAGAAAATAAAAAATTCCTTAAAGGCAATTAAGGATAATAAGTGAAGCCATAATAGTAATAGAAACCTTAACACTAATAATAATATTAAAACAAATAATAACATCAAGGAAACTAATAATTTAAATAAGGATAGAAACCTTTCTAACAATAACATAAACAAGGACAAGGGCAATAACATCACCAAAACAAAGGAGGGAACTACAACCAATAGAAGAATTTCAAGAAAAATAATAACTTTAATAATAATAATAATAGAAAGAACTTTAACAAAAAGAATAACAATAGAGGTGGATTCAAAGGAGGTAGATAATGAGCATCTAAATATTATGTGTACATTAAATAAAAATATTATTGATATATTTAAATATACTGATTAATTGTCAATATTTATCTTAGCTCTCTTTATTATTTTAAATTTTCTATGATGATTCTGATATAACACCAGATCTTCCTGTTTCTTAGTAAATAGGTGGATTTGATTGATCAAATCTTTTATTAAAATGATTATAAGCCCTAGTATAATAATAATTTCATACTATTCCAATAATTGATTCAAACTATCTCCGTAAATAGCTTGGAGCATCTCCCATGTCAATTCTATGTTAGCCAACTATTCTGAGGTTCCATCGTAATAAGAGAATTTTAGATCCCCAATTGAAACATCTAGTATTCCATTTCTTTAATAATATTATTAAATATGGACAGGTGAGAAGTAATACTTCTCTATTGTTATAGCATTCTCGGTAAGTTCTACTCCTGTTAGAGCACAATATTTTGATTAATGATATTCGATTTGACTTTAATATTTTTTCAAACATAGCTTAGATAAATTGTCATAAATCTTTTCTGTGTTATCCTCAGTTGGATTGTTGATAAATTAAACTATTTCTTACTCCATACTACTATATTAATTGGGTTAATTTTGTTGCGTTAACATTTTTCTATTAAAATTAATGAAATAAATTTTGTTTCTAATAAATTCAATATAAGTTATTAATAAATCGTCACAAAGTAAATGAAATGAATAGAGCCATAATAACACTGTTAAATATTCCTTGATAGTGTTAACTTTATCTGATTATTTTCAAAGGATCAAATTTTTTTCTGGTAAATTTAAAACCAAGTCAAAATCCCTATTTATTGTTCTATATTTAAAGTGTTTGTATAACAACATCTTTATTCAAATTTATTAAATTAATTTTATTCACAGAAAGTAATTTGTGCAAGTAATATGAGAAGGCAAAATAAAACAAACACTCAAGTTTTGTAAACTCTCCTGAGTTATGGTAAGGAATTATTTCTTACTTAATTTAGTTAAATATGAAAAAATGACTTATGTCGAAACTGATCTATGAAATGTTATATCTCTTATGCAAGGATAAAATTATCAATTGAAAAGCAAAACATTAATTTCTAAAAGGAAAAATCCATTGAATAACAGAAGGTAGAAAGTAAATGTAAGCAACTAAAGCCCATATTATTCCTACAAGTTATAAGTGATGTACAAAAAATGAAATAACACTTAATATAACTTTATATAAAGCAGGTTATAAATGATATTTAAATAAAGTATAAATTTTTTTGATGAATTCTTTTGCCTTAATTTATTAGGAAGAATAATGTATTGATATTTAATTGATTAAATAATAATCATTACTATATTTTTTATTAAAAAAATGGAGTAGCCGAGCTTCGCTCTCGGCGCCTCGTGAATGCAAATCACGCGCTCTACTAAATGAGCTACTACCCCAAGTTATAAATAATAATAAAATATGATTAATATACATGAAAGAAAATGTCTGACCGCCAGATAGAAGCTTTAAAGTGATCCAATTTCATTTTACATTTGGCATATTATCTCCGAGCAAATATAGATATTTGTCTCATATATTTTTCGAGCTGCAAAATTAATTTAGATAAGCAAGGAGCATAACACCTTAATAGATAAACTTCCTAATCAATTAAAAAAAATTATAAATTGGGAAGATGACACTGACATATATTAAAAAGTATGTATTAAACTAGAAGAATTATTACAAATAGAGTCTAAAGATGATAATCAATTTTCTAATAAAATCGAAGAATTAAGAGACATTGTAAAAAAAGAATATGAAAAAGTAAACCAATTCTTTATAAAAGTTTTAATGTGTTAATACATCTATTTAAGACTCAGTATAAGTTTAAAGTGCAACTAGATTTTCTTTGCACACTAAAGCTTAAAAGTAAGACAAATCAAATTAAATAATCAATATAAGCGAGACTACATTTCTTTAAGACATAAGCTATATTTAAAATTAGGAAAGAAAATTGAAGTTCAAAGAGTAGATTCTTAAGCCAACTATAACTTATTATAAATAATTTTCAAGAGTTCAAACAAACATATTAAATAAAATAAATAAAATAGCTTCCTTTTAAGATGTGAGGTTCTAAAAACTTGAAAAAATTAGAGAAGTAAAATATTGTATTCTTTATATAGATTGAAAACACAATTGTAGAAAAATTAGAATCAATTCATTCTAAATTGTTTGAAACATCTTATAAACTAAGACAATTAAGCAACACTCAATCTTAAAGGCAAATTTTAGTTAAGAAATTTATAAATCCAACCTAAATAAACAATAAAAATACATAACGTCAACATTTACAATAATTAATAGCAACAAAAATTTTTGGAAATTCTAAGTAAAATTATAATAGACTTAAAATTAATTTAAGTGCTATTTAATAAAGAACCTAAGGCTCTTTAAGATTGGATTAATAAATAAAATCACATTAATTATCTCAAGAAAAAATAGAAAAAGCAAAAATAATCTAAAATTATTATAGGAAATATTTATAAAATAAATAAAGCATAAAGATTATAGATAAGAAATAACCTTCATAAACTCTAATTCATAACTTAAAGCTAGATTTAAAGAGAATAGGAAGTTAATCCAATCACTCATCAAATAGAACAGAAAGATAGAAGAAGGGTAGCGTCAAGATTACCTAATAAAACATACTTTCATTTTTATAAAGGCAAAAATCTCTTAATAAGCAATGTTACCAAGAAAAGCTTTCCTTAGCAAAATAAAAAAAAATTTAGTAAGCCATTCAATCAAATGATATCAACATTATTTTAAATTCAGGGTTTAATTTTGGTTTGGAAGATTACAATTTTAAAGATGAAATTTAAAATACTCCTCTATTTTATTGTGCAAAATATGTAAATCAAGTTTGATTTAGAATCTCTTTGGATTATGCCAATTTTTGTTGCAAAATGGTGCAAACCCCAATATAAAATGTTAATAAGGACAAACTGCCACCCATTAAGCATGTTTATCAAAGAACCCTAAGCTATTGAATCTATTTACTAAATGTGGTACAAATCCTACAAAATTTATAGGTGCGGATTTTAATATGCCTGATGATAATGGAGCTACTGCCTAAACAATAATTGAAAAAGAAAAGATCCCTTCTCTTTTAAATGAAAAGGATTTAAAATTTAATTCATATAAAGTTAGCTCACCCAGATTTGATGAATTTCTAGTAATGTGAAATGAAAATTATAATTAATATTAAATTAAATAAATGGATATTTTTAAGGATTTATTTGCTACATAGGGATTCTAACTATGTGTAAAGGCTGTTTAAGATGTTCAACCAAATGGAGATCAAGAAGCTTTATTCAAGTAATGTTAATAAAACTATGCAAATGCATACAAAGTGGTTGGATAGGAATTCCTAAGATTCTTCAATAATTAGCCATCCAAAGATAGATATGGCCCTCCAGAAGAAATCTGATTATTATCACATTATCACAAAACATTATTTATTATAAAATCTAAAAATGAAGAAGATGTTCTAAAAAATTTTTAAGTATAATGAATGGAGATACAAGAAAATGTTTGAATCATTTGAGAAATAAGAAAACTATTAACAATTTCTAATATAAAATCATTAATTATTCTTCAATAATGTACTTGGGACTATGAAACACCTATTAGCAGCAGATTATATTTGGTATGGAAGAATAATGAAATTATAAAGCATAGAGGTACCCATTTTGATTAAGGACAAGATTTTAACAATAGACGTAAATTTTCTATTTTTTTAAAATAGCTAAAAGAGCTCATTTTGTTATGGCAATGTGATGATGACAAAATATTCGATAAGCTACAATTTGATTACGATTAAACAAAGTCCTTACTTTTGGATATTAATTAAGTGTTCTAATAACTTATAGATAAATGTGATGATGCCTTCTTTGATTAAGAGTTTGAATATCAAGATAGCAAAGGAGTCATGTAAAAAAAAGACGCCTAAACTGTATTTTACCATCTTATAAATCATCATACACATCACCTAGGATAAATATCAACAGCTTATACATAGTAATTTGGAAGAAAAGATTACTTTTCGACTGATTTTATATATTTTAAATGAATTCATAATGAAGAATCATTAATTAAATTAAAAAATTCATTTCATGTCAAATTTATAAAAAGAAACAAATGTTCTAGTTTCTTAATGCTTGATTTAAATTTTGTTGAAAAAGCATGAATTATTTAAGTAAATAATGTCTAGGCAACCATAAAGGGAAAGCTTACAATAAATATTTAAAGAATACGATGAACTCTAATAAATAGTAAAATTAAATTCCAAGTTAAGAGAAGATTTTGCTGTTTTGGAAAAATTACTAAATATGGCAGTTGAAAATTGATTGAGATAAAAATATAATAACCAACCCTATCAAACTATATACTTATAAATCAGCTTTATTTCCAAAATCAGATTCCACATCTCTATTTTCATTTATTTGTTAACTAAATTAATCTGCCCAAATTAACTTTTTGAAAGGATTCAGAAACAGAATCTAACTTTAATTTTCTTTGTTATTGCTGTATTTATTATAATGGTACAAATCATGATTCAACAAATAAATGGTGAATTGATAAAATTTTCAGTTTCTCCTACAAAATTTATTTCTAAGATAAGTTCCAATTAGTTAGAAATTTATTAATTTTCCAAAAATCTGCTTCTTATTCTTCCTATTTAAAAATTTATCTTTTTGTCAACTTACAACTATATCATGGTTTTTGAACTGAATAATGAAATATGTTCTTAAGATCAATTTTTTTTACTTAACTCCTTATAAATAAATCAAAAATATTAAAGCTATTCTATACCCTTAAGTCAGTCAAATTCATAATTATTTTACTTGATATTATTCTATTTATGTTAAATGATAAATCAGATATTATATATAATTATTTTAAAAAAATTCATAAACTTTTTAGGGAAATGAATTGTGCAAAAAAAAAATATAAATATTTAATAGAAGACGATCGGATAGACATGGAAAAAGTACTTCAAAACATTAGATATACATTAGGTATTATTGTTATTGAGATAGAAATTACATAGTATGAATAAAATGAGTTGTAAAAAATGTTTTGCGTAATTAAGGACAAAATGCATTGTCTCGAAAGTTAGATTTATACAATTCAAAAAGAGGAAAGAGCATTAAAAAGTGAAAATGATGAACTTTAATATTTTCTAGTGGAAAAAAAACAAATTTTGGATGAACTAAATTCTCTTATTTAAATTATTGAAGTATCTTAATAAAATTTATAACTTGATGGTGATAGCTCGATAAATTTATACCACATTTTACAAACTTACACTCCTAAAAAACAAAAGGTAGGAATGGAATTACTTTTAAATAATGAGAAGGAAGAATAACAAATTTTATAATTAAAAGGTTTGTTATAAAGTATTTAGAATAAAACTACAGCCCTAAACATGAATGGATTATTTTGGTAGTGCATTCGTTGTAGCAAAAGATTGTAGGAAGGTCAAAACGAATCAGTACTTTTTTTAATATATTTTTAGACATGTATTTATCATTCTGGCCAACTAAAATACTATTCGTGCCGAACTTGTGGAGCTGATGAATATTTTACTTGTTGTCATCAATGTAGAGATTGTAATTCAGGTTGCAAAATTGGTCTACACAAACCATGAATTACTGATTTGATTGCCATTAATTTCTTGATTATTTAAAAAGACTTTTAGTTTTAACACATCAATATTCTTAGAAATTAGGTTTTAGAATTATTATATGTATTGAATAAAAAATCTTTCTTTATAATATTGCTGTAATTATGATATAAATTTAATTAAATCATTCTTATTTAGTAACATCACTTTTTTTAAGGTCAAATTCTTCCAAACCAGAAAACAGATCGATTTAAAAATCATAAATTGATTTTTCTTTCATCTTGAAAAGGTGAGAAACAACCAACTTGATATGAGCATTTTGTAAAAACATAGCTAAAATAAGAAATCCTAAACAACTGAGCAATGCTTTAAAAATTTAAAAAAAGGTCGGATCTTAAGTAAATTGATCAAAATATTCTAGAAAAAATAACAATGCTGGTACTACACAAGATAAAAGCATAAAATAAGGAACTAAGCATAACCCTTTGATAGTATTGATATGATTTTCATGTCCCCTTTAAGATAAATAAGGATAATTACTTAAAAATTTGTTTATTCATTCTCATGACTTCTATTTTTTTGCTAATGCTTCTTAAATCACTTAATTGTATTATTGATTAAAAAATAACTGGCAAAAAGAAACAAAGTAAACTTAATGTTATTATTCTTCTCTAAAGAAACTTTTAGTCGGGTTCAGCTAATTAAGTTTAAGATAAAGTAGTTGTATTACAAGAACTGCTTTGTATTGTAAAGTTGTATTATAACCAACAAACATTATCGAATAGTCCATATATAAAATCATCATAAGGCTATTTTTTTGAATTCACTTCAACACTAACACTAGAACTTAATTATGGTAAAATTGTACAAATAATTGGGAAAAAAAATGCAAATGCAATCAAATTTAACTAAATAAAGTATAATTTTACATGAACAGATAGTTATTCTTATTTTTTATATAGTATGGCTTCTTTTGTAATTTTGATTAGGACTGTTTACCAACTAACCACATTCATAATTCCATACACAGAAATATAAGATGTGATTTAACAAATTGATTTTTCTAATGTTTATTAATTGCCATTAGTTTGTGTACCAGAGCATTAGATTGTATAATAAAATACGTTGAAAATAAAATCTAATAAAGTATACAGGCTTGTTCCTAATAAAATGTAAAGTTGTATGGTGTAAGAAAATAATTTCAAATTTTCTGATTTATAGTAGATAATTATCATAGTCATGCAACATATTAATGAAGCGACAGATAATATTAACTCAATTAATGGATAAGTACATCCTTAGTAAATATCTTGGCTTGACATTTTTAAAAATAATGTAATATTGCATTTATATACTTTTATTAAAACAAAATATTTATTATACAAGTTTTTTGAAAATTAGGAAAAGCAGAGATTCATTTTCAAAATAGTCAAATCTTATTATTATAGGGCTTAGTCAAGCCCCCTCTATATCTTTATTAAAACTTAAATTTTAATCAGGAATTTGTTTATAACTCACTTCTTAATCAAGTGACCATCAAGTGTTATTTATAATTGATTCGATTGATTCTGCCCTATCTGTTTACAAGATAGATACTTGTTTTTACTACTTTTTTTATAATTAATAATTTATATTTTTCAAAACAACTTGCCTATATTTTGAAACATATTATAATTCATTCAAATATTTCTTGTTTGCCTTCATCTATACTCTCTTTTGAAATTTACAAAATATGTTTCTCAATTTAATTCTATACTATTAAAATTTCTTCCTTTTATATGATAAAATTCATTACAAAGTTCAACTTAAGTGGTTTAATAGTTGTTAACTTTGAACTTCTAGTTTAATGTTAGAATACCATAATTTTGATAGTTGTACTCATTAAAATTTTTCTTACGCCTTCTCGCCAGTTTCTCCTTTTTATTGAAAATGACAAAGCACTGGTATGTGATTCTGTATTTTTCTTGCTTAGTTTTCATTACTTTATTAAGAAAATATAATATACTCTTTTTTTGAATTAATTATATTAGTGAGCTATTCTATTACTTTTTTAAATAGTTATGAGTAAAAAGCAGATCTTCTTACACTAAAAATTTCTTCACAGAAATTGGTGACCCTCTGTTATTATGAGGAATTTCTTAATCCTTACAATTAATTTGTTTTTTTTCCTTTTGTTTTTTGTTTGAAAAAGATTATAAATTCTAATTATATAATTATTTGATACTTAAATTAATTCTTTACCCAAAGCAAAGCAAACTAATAATAATTTTTAAAAAAATATAAAGTTCAAAAATAATACAGGAATTTTATTAATTCAAGCCTAACTTAAAGGAATACTGCAAGTTAAATGAATTTAATCTGAAAATAATTTTTTTGATCCAATTTCTACATTCTGATTCAATAAAGGGGTAGAGAGTGATAATGGTGTATAGTCTTTGTATTACTCATCAATACTTGAAATTTAGTCATATGATTGAATGACTGATAGGTTTAACTAAGATACAAATTTCTAAAGTTGAAATGCATAAAAATACCGAATAAATTTATTAACAGAGACCTTCTGAGGAGTCCTCTTCAAAACTTTCAGATTATTATAATGAAAATTGTTCTAAAAATTACTTAGGTTATCTCAATTCTTATAAATATGAATCTATATAATTATTGAGTTTTGAAGATAACTCTTCTATAGAACTTAACTGATTTATTTCACCTTAAAGAATCTCAGAGTTTGGGTAAATAAGACCATCATTTTTTTATGAAAGGCTTCTTTATGTGTCCTATTGACCTTATAAGAACGGTTATGTGCATGATTCTTGTATTATCTAAGGTTAATTGATAATTTATGCTAACCTCTGAGTTGCCTTATTCAGATATACCATCCATAATGTTGTTTTCTGCGATTCTAGGTCTAATATTATTATCTAAGTGTTCATTTGATTAGTTTAATTTCATCATTATAATATATAAAAAATATAATTAAAACACATTTCACTTTGATAATAAAATAATGTAAAACAGGAATATGTTATAATATAGGTGATATTTAAGTATCATTCTCTTTATAATTATTATTCTACAAGCATAATTTATATAACCAAAAAAAATTCAAACTTAATAAATATATTCTTAAAAATCAATAATAGAGATTTACATTAGGATAAACTAAACGCATTAAAAAATGATTGGAGATAATATAAAGTCTTTAATCTAAACAATTTCAATATATAATATATAATTGCATATTTTTAATTTTGTGGTAATATAGAAAAATGGCAATTATTCTGATTACATATTATTTGTTTACATACTTCATTGTTAAAATTCAATGATGTAATTAGTTTTATTAAATTATGCAAAAAGCAAACATATTAATCTTGGTCTGCTTCCTTGCTTTGTTGGCCTTAGAAACTCATTCTTTGGAAAAGGATGAAGTTGATATTGGAAAACTTAATACTCTTTTTGGTACTAATTATCAAGGATAGATGTAAAATTATCTAATAGATTTTTAGCTATTCTGGTTATCTTAGCGCAAAAGATGATGGATCAGTCTAATTTCATTACCTTTTCTATCCAGCTATCGATTCGGCTTCTGAAAAACCTTTGATACTATGGTTACTTGGAGGGCCAGGATGTTCATCAATGATTGCAGCATTCACAGAAAGTGGTCCTTACACCTTCATTTAGGAATCTATTGAATTTGAAAAGAATCCACACACTTGGACAGAATTTGTAAACTCATAAATGTATAAATTAGGCCAATATGCTTTACATAGAATCTCCAATTTCTGTTGGATATTCCTTTGGCCCACCTGGATCATAATCGGATGAGTCAACTGCTGAATACAATATGCATGCATTAATTGAGTTTTTTGTCAGATTTCCAAATTTCAAGAACTAAAAATTCTATATTGGTGGGGAATCATACGCTGGCATCTATGTGCCAACCTTAACTTAAGAGATTATAAAATATAATTAACAACCTATTAATCCTGAAGTCTTAAGAATTAATATTTAAGGAATAATAATTGGAAATGGTTGCACTGATCCAAGCGAGTGTACTTTATTAGGATATCAATTTCCAAGACATAGATTAGACTTTTATGGAAGACATGGCTTTATTAGTGAAGAAACCTATACGAAAATAATTGATCACACAGAAGTATGCTACGGATCTTCAACTCCAGAATGTCAAGCGATAGCTTACGAAGCTTATGCTTAAATTACTGGGCCTTAGTATTCCTATCAAGTGAATTAATACAATGTTTATACCAAATGTGTTACTTACACTCCTGAAGGAAGCAAAAGAATGAAAAGTCCTCTTCGAGTTTCAGATGAAGAGAAAAATGATTCTGATGTACCTCCATGTGTGGATGTAAAAGGACTGTATCATTGGTTTTAGAAGGACGAAGTTCGAACTGTAAACATTATCCTAATTATTCTAGTTATTGAATATAGATTAAAAATCCCCTAAATGGGTAGCCTGCTCATTAAATTTCATGGATTATTAAATAAATCCAAATGGGTCATTAGACATTTACCCCATTATCATGAAAAATAATATCAGAGTTCTTATTCTAAGCGGAGATGTAGATGGAGTTGTTCCAATTGCAGGCACTCTTTATTGGATTAATAAACTTTAACAACAATTATGTAATGCAATTAATTATTATCAATAGAGTTGAATACAATAAAGCCATGGAGACCTTGGTATATTCCTGCCTTAAGAAAATATGATAAAAATTAAAATGCAGGGAATGTATTCGATATTGAAGGTTTGACATTTGTTAGCTTCAGGAATGCAGGCCATGAGGTACCTGCTGACCACAGAATGGAATCAAAGTTAGTGTTGGAGAAATTCTTAAGATAGGAATATTTATGAGATTTAAATTTGTATTTTATATTCTTATTAAAAAGCTTAAATTTATAAAACGTAAGTTCTCATAAATAATTCAATAAATAATGATTTGTAGAAGCAAGCATTTTCTATTTAGCACCGACTATAAATTATATCTCAATGCAAAATAAATAGCTATAGGGAAAGTAAGGTTTAAATTTATTTGAAAGAGCGAATAGAACCTAAAGTATAAAATCCCTTTGGATCTATCAACAATTATCAAATGGATTTTCAATAGTGATTCTACTTTCAAAGGATTTTAGTTTTAGTGGAGGAACTCCTGGAAAACTATTCTGTTGACACATGATCAATCTTTGACTCTTAAGGATAATCTTGATGGAAAAGTCACTTATTGTAACCTAGCTAAAATGTATAATCTGATCCATTGTGAGAGATCTGGGTATTCTAGCAAAGTAAACATTTGAGTAATATCAGGTTTATTTAACTTATTGTTGCGCCAATCAAAATAAATATTATATGTAAATATTTCCAATCTCTGATTTGACTTTTTAGGTATAAAAAATTGATTAAATAGGAATATTTAAGATTAATACAAATGATTAACATAATTCATCCAAACATTCTTAAATATGAAGAATATTTTGTTGAAGAAAAGAACTTGTATATAGTAACTAATATTTTAAATGGAAAAACGTTAAAAGAAAGAATAGGTAGTTAGTATAGGATGGAACCTTAAGAAATCATTTCTACTATGAAAACTCTTCTAAAGTTTATACACGATACTCATAAATTAGGGTATGTTTTTAGAGAAATCACATCTACAAATATCTTTCTATAGAGTGATGGAGAAATCCTTATTATTGATTTCGAAGTACTAGTAAAAAATGAAGAAGCCTTCAGAACCAAGGCTGTTTCCAAAGAAAAGGACTTTTTGCAAGAGTTTAAGGATTCAAGCAAAAATACTCATGAGGATTGGATCGAAACTGAGAAATTTTATTATGAACAACATGATGTTTTAATTTTAGGATAGCTATTAAAGGAAATGTATTATGAAAGTTCATTTTAGGTTAACTAGTAAAATCTAACCATTAAACCCCTAAGAGAGAGGAAGGCAACTCACCATAAATAAGACTATTCTAATTAATAAATCACCAAAATATTATCTATTCTAATTATTACAGAGAATGCTAGAACCAGATCCAAAGGTTAGGATAACAACATAAAATGCGATATATTTTTTAGAAGATATTGACTTTAACGACAATAGCTATGAAGATCTTCCTGATACATCAGAGGAATAAAATTTTCAACCAGTCAAATCTTTTTCAATAAAGACATTCCTCGTTTGATTAATTATATATTTTGATTTCTCAATTGACATATAGAATAAGTTCTTTCTTTATACATATCTATTTCATTTAACTCCTCTTTCACTTACACCTCTTGACAAAGAAATATCACCAGGAATATTTAAAACTGGTGGCTTCATCGGGGATATTGTCTCGTTTAGTTATGGATTTTAAGGCTGCAATAATTCACTTTTTACAATAGGCTATATTTAAGGAATGTATGAATTATTTCCCAATATTTCAGATTGTTTTTATTATCGAAATTTGTTAGGAACATCCATACAATTATTAACTTGAGTATGATCATTATGACTTGGCTTTTAATTATGTGATGTGCCTTTTTTTGCTTTATCAATTTACTTATTCATGTACATTTATGAATACTTTTCATCTATTTACTATAAATAAGTTGCCGTTGGTACTATATTTTTTGCTATTTGTTATTTAAGTGCTCATACCTCCACCATGCTATGAACTATTTTACATTTTTTATGTTGAGAATGTGGAGCTATGGAGATCTTTGGAGTTAGAATTGTCAGCAAGAAGAATGTTAAATTTTATGTCATTATTAGAATGCTTATTTGCCATTTATTTTTAATATTAATATTGTACTAAACCACCATTATCATGATCTATAAAGATTTGGTCTTTTGGCTTTGAATACAGTTCTGAATTTTTTATGACTTGCTCTTGGAACAGTCTTAACAATTGGGAATTTTATTGAATCTCCCTTAAATAAATAGCAAATTCATATACTCTGTATTAATTTGTTTTGCCTCTCTTGATGTCAGCACTCTTTGTCAATACAGATGTTCTGAGAATGTGGATTGTTTATGGCTATGCTCTATGATTTCCTGCCATTTCTTGGTCTAAAAAATAATTTTATGAGATGCTTACATAATTAAGACACAGCACCATTTAATGTAGTATCTCTGAATTCTTTATACATATTGTGTATTGTTGTTCTTGATTAATATTTAAGAACGATTCCATATGTCTTAACATTTGTATCTCTTCTCTCAAACAATTCTTAAACTGCTAAAATCTAACCGTGTGATGGTTTAAGTTTATTTAATCTTCTTAAATTCCACCTATATTGTAGTTTTATGATCAATACCAAAATCTGCTTTTGGCTGCCACTGTATTTCTAGCAAAAATTCTCATGCTAATAACTTTTGGATTTGGATCTTCTTTTGATGGAAGTCTTCTGCCTGATACTAAGTATTATCTAATCTATTCAAAATAAATTTCTTCTTTACTTTCATTTATAAAGAATTGTCTTAAGGGTCTTATGCTGAGTTTTTAACCATTTCTTATATTTTAAAAAAAGATTTAATTTATCTTGCAATTTATCATCACAAACAATAGAATACTTTATATAAATTATTAATTTGTATTGTATATAAAACAGAATCCCTGCATAACCAGAAATCATTACCTACAATTTTCTTTAGATGAGGAATGATGTATTATTAATAAAATAATTTTCAATTGAAAAATTATACTAATCTTCATAATTATTTCAAAGATTTCTAAGCCCTCCAGCAAACAATGCATGGTTATTCTATACAGCCCTTTAATTCCTCAGAAAAATACGTTCAATAACTTTATAATTCAAATTAAACTCTTTATTTTCAATCATTTTGTATAGCACGTATCCTTAGACACCAAGTTTTTAAATTTCAGCCCATAAAAAATTTGGAATTGAAATTTAATTTTATGAAGAAAACTTCGTATTATTGACAAGAAATTTTTATTCTCCTAATATGATCATATTATTAGAATAAATATTTCTATATTTATTTATTTAGTCTCCCCTTCCTTATAAACTTGACAAAAATGATAAAAATTCTGTACAGATTTCAGATCTTTAGCTGGTAGTATATCGATCAAAATATTAATAATAGTGTTCAATATAGAATGCAAATTCAAGGTATTAGTCAGAAATCACCTAACAATTAATTAGTTTATTAATCATATTTTTCCTATGCTTTTCAGCTTAAATAAAGTATTTATCTGACTCTTAGTCATTATTATTTTACAAATACCACTCAGCCTAATTCCAAATATCTCCTTTACCAGTGTAATTTTTCAAAAGCCATTCTTTAAACTTCCTGCATTCATTAAACATAAATTCTTTTATCGAAGTCAAAGCTGAAAATAAATCTTGTTAATTAATTTTTACACCAATATTTTAATTTGGTGGTGGTTAATCTAAAAACTATTTTCTGATATCTAATGCTTTAATAAAGAGATCTAAATTCTCATTAAATGTAAAATCACAGTAAATGATAAGTTCTCCATTTAAATTTTTAAGTTGTGATTAGTATTATTCAATTTTTTTTAGTATTACAGCTCTTCTATTTTCCAATTATTTTACGTATTTAAACCCAAGCCAATTCTATTCTATTTCATTTTCAATTGCGTACATGTACTTATTAAAGTCTAGGTCATTTGAGCGCTATGTTTGTGACATTCTTGTTAAATTCATTGTTTAATTCATTGTTTGTTTAGCTTATAAAAAATTAATAGAAATATAATAAATAAAAAAAAGATTAGAATGGGCTTTGTAATTAAATGAGATAAAAGAATTAAATATTACACATATATGATTGTAGAATAATTTCATTCTATTTCAATATCATCTAAACATATTTTGAAGAGATCAGACATTTAAAGTGTGGATATAGGTTCTTTGTTTTCATTCAGACAGACTAGATTACCTCTAGATGAGAGAAGTAGGTTTTCTACAACCTTAGATAAATTAAAATAATACTTCTTTTACAGTTTATTTCATATGAAATAGCTCTTTGTTACAAATACAAAAGCCAGCATACTTAGATTTCTCAATTCTAATAAAATTCAATAAATCAATGGCTTATCTATTGAGCTAATCTAAATGAGGAGTCATACCATATCGTAGGCTTGATACTTGAGGATGAATATAAAATCCCTTCTATCAATCAAGCCCAAATACTAGTTATTAATGTCCACAATAGGAATAGCATTTCTTTTGAAAACATAAATCAATTTATAAAATACACTAGAATAAGAAGAGTAATTTACTCATATACAATAGTATCGAAAGGGAGTTTGTCGTTCAACTGGAGTATCCTGTCACTAAAATAGCTAATTTCTAATTCATGTTATTCAGATTGCTATTAATTTTCATTTTTCACTTCAATTTTGTGTGATTTTTAGGATAATTATAAATGGAAATATTAACTAAATCCTTTAACAAGAAAAGCCAAAATATCTTTTTGTTACAGGATACCCACAATAACTCTAGATTCAGTATCAATAACTACAATTCTTGTTACGCCTAACTTTAAGATTTTTTTCAATGCATCATTTAGATTATCAGCCATATCTGCCTAGACAAGACTGCTTTAATGAAGATTTTCTCCATGTGAATTAAACCAGTCTCTTACAGAGATAGTCTTTAAATCAATAAGCAACTTATTAATTTATTCTTAGCCAATTGCTTAAGTTGTGTTGACAGGAGTTAATGTTCTATCTTCATCTTCTTCTTCCATTATGGGCTAAACTTAATTTTTACTATTTCCCCAAACTGACTAAAATATGCTGTAAAGATTACCATTCGGAATGCCATTTAGGGTATTTTGATAGCATTTTAGAATGATTCTAATCAAATCTGTTTGAGTGAACACACCATCATAATAAGCTACATCTGGATTCCAAAACAATACTTCATCAATATGCGTCTCAATAAAGACATTGAAAACATCAAACAAAGAGAATGACTAATCAATTACACTAACTTAATTATTAATAGATAAGCAATCGTAAAGTGTGCTGTCTTATAAAAAACATGTTAAAGTCTTCATATATTAATCTTTTATGATGTCCTCTTTACTTTACATTCTTTTGATCATTTATAATTATTTAAAAATGATAATAATATTTATTCAAAAATCATCTTCTTCCGTAATGTTCATCATTGTTATAACCAAATTAATCTTATTATTGGTAGTATTTATGAATTTTTTGGTCTGAATCTAAAAGCTTTTTTTGTTTTTCATTCCATTCTTCTATAGCTTTATGTCTAGTCACTGGGTTTTCTCTGTCATAATCAGTATCGAATCCCAAATATCCCTCATCATATGGTTTGATCTATAAATTGAATTAACAATAAGGAATACCTCTTCATTATTGACTACAGGGAACAAATATCCTGAGATATCTTCCATTGGTAAAGAAGCATAAATAATTGCAATCACCATCAACAAAACATCAATCTAACTTATCTCTTTGAAAAATGCATACGTCATGATCATTTCTCCAAAGGCACTCCACACTATTATGTATTCCAACATCTCTATCATTTCTAACAAACTTAAAATGATATTTACCTGTTGATAATTAAATGCTGATAGATTCCTTCACTGTTCTTCTTCTTAAAATGTTATAATAATCGACATAATAGTAAATCAGAATCCCAAAAGCACTGCAAACTGTTCCCACTGGAATGGCTGTACCATATAAAAAAGTAAACCACATTGTTTTCATTATATCTGAGTACCTTTTGGCTGATAAATAGTCAGGTTCTTCCATTAATGTGTTTGCTTCTTATTGAGTTAACAAAGCTTTATCTCCTTTTCTTACAATATACCATCTCCAGATGTTTTTACATAAACTCCATGGATCCACACACCATATAAATGGAGGCAACACAGCATTCAAGATAAAAATCTAACTTTCGTTTTATAAGAAACCTCCAGCTCCTTCTACATTCTTTAAAATTACAATATCCACTAAAAAACTAATTATGGCTGCATTTAAGAATAATGCTATTGCATATTTGTATACAAATGATATTTGAAATTTGGTTTTGCTTGAAATCTTTTCATCATCTACAATATAATGAACAATTTTAGCAACTGCAAATTTATTAAAAAGAACAATGCTCAAAGATATAATAAAAGATAGAATGTTTATTTTCAACATTGTATTATGATCCAATTTTCCTTTTATTTCTTCTTCTCTTGCCTCATCTCCATATTTAGCTACTTTATGTGCTATAAGATATATTGAATAGAATGCTGCACTTTCAACTAATAAGTAAATTATCCAAGCAATAACTCTCTTACTTATCTTTTCTTCAGTCTTAACATGAATGAATTCCCAATCAACTTCATTTGGTTCTGGAGCTTATTCAATAAATAATTTCTGATCATGCCATGATAAATCATTCTCAGACAAGCCTTCTAATTTACCCTTATTCCAATATGACTTCATTCTTTCAAATTATGTATGTTGATTTTCTTGTAACACCATATTTTTCATATTTTCATCATCAAATGATATGAATGCTATCCCAGCAAATTTTTTATTTTCTTTTTCATATTCCTTCTCTGTTTCATGTATTTTATGTTCTAACTCTTTTATTTTTTAATCCATCTCCAAGACTTTTGGATGATTAAAATTATAATTATATTCTTTAATAATATCTTTCTTCCTATCCACTAATTCATCAAGTTGTTTTTCCATCTCAATAATTTCTTCAATATCATAAACCAAAACAACTTTTTTCACTACTATAGGTTTTGTATCTTATATCACTGCACAAGTTTCAAACATATGTTACAATTCCCATTTGTAATTTAATCCTAATCCTAAAGGTATATTCTTGACACAAACTGTATAATCAGCAGGTGTCAAGAGTTCCTCATCTATAGTTGTATCAATCTATCGCTAGCTTTTTCTAAAATAGATAAGGACAATCATAACAATAAATAAGTTTATAAAGTTTAAGATTTGCACATACTCTAAGGCTTAACGATTACTATTTTTAAAAGTATAAATTACTCCAATTTATTAGCTAAAGATAATTTTAAGAACCAAGAATCTGGACAGTTTGGCAATTCTACAAAATGTCCTTCTATTTTTTCTTTTTTAACTTGACTACAATATGATCCCTCATAACTGGTATAGAGATTATAAATCTGTTTAGTGATTAATGTTATGAACAAGATTATGATGCAATATTTGAGATAGTTGTAAAATAATGTGAATCCAGAACCTAGAAATGACAATGCCATAGGATTTGAACAATATGGGATTTCATCTCTCTCTACTTCAAAACCACAACAAGGACATGTTTCAACTGATTTATAATAGTAATAATTATACCATTTGTAGTTTTATTAAAGTCTTTCTTTTTTTCTTAAGCTGTCCTTCTTGATTAAGCATGTTTTCTAGCCAAATCCCAATTGCATGGCATAGTAAGAGGATGATAATGTTAGCCTTTAGGGGATTGTTAATGGAGGTCATTATGACTATGATTAACTTCATGGGAATGTTAGTTATTCTCTTCAATCTTGGAAACTGGTAATTATGAAACCCTGGATTAATCATGCAGATTCTGTTATTATGAATTCAAAGTCTATAACATATAAATAGAGAATAGATTACCTAACCTTTGACATTAGAGTTGAACTAGCCTGGAGGAACTCCCATAAAGTGTTGGAAATTTGAAGAAGGATTTGTTTAACTGTAGTAATTCATATTTATTTTGAATAATAAATACAATATAGTTAATAATTTTTATTAAAGTAAAATTTATCATAAAATATTTTATTATGTAGCCATAAAATTAGTTTTCATTATTTGGAAATGTTTAAGTGAATGAAGCTGAATAAAATAGTGAAGTCAAGAAAAAAAGAGAAGAATTTGCAACAGAAATCAGGTCCAGGGAAAGAAATAATATTATAAACAATAAAAGATTAGCTTAAAATGTAGTTCATATTGATTATTAATTTTAGAATTAAACAACTTAAGTTTCTGAATCTCTACCCTTAATACCACCTACTCTTCCATAAGATTTACAATTAGCCTTAAAAGCTCAGCAAGAACAACTCATGAAACGAACATTTTCATTTGAAGATTTTGCTGATGTTCTACAAAAGATCTTTTCGACTGATATTTTGTAATTACATTATGGAGTGACAGGATTAAGAAAGATGTTGTCAGTTGAAGTAAGAAATACATTCTAAAATTAAAGTCAGGCGCCCCAATTTAATAGGTAATAGATGCAAATTTGGTACCCAAATTAATTGACATGATTTAAAAAGAGCAAATTCCTCAACTTGTTCTTGAAGCAGCTTGGGCTTTAACAAATGTAGCAAGTGGAACAACTTAACAAACTCAATCTATCATTGACAAGGGAGGAATATATTTATTTGTTAAACTCTTGAGTTCATAATATAGAGACATTGCTGAATAAGCAGTATGGGCCATAGGTAATATTGCTGGAGATTGTACATAATACAGAGATCTTATATTAAGAGTTGGTGGAGTGGATCCCTTGATAACCATTATGCAAAATGCACCAAATAAAAATACAATTAAACATTGTACTTGGTCATTGAGTAATCTCTGTAGAGGAAAACCAATACCTGATTTTAAGGTTTTAATTGTATTCTATCTATAAATAGTATGTCAAAAATGCCTTGCCTGTGTTTTGCAAAGTCATTATAGACGAGACTGACCCAGAAGTATTGACTGATGCTTGTTGGGCCTTGTCTTACTTAAGCGATGGCGACAATAGTAGATTATAAACTGTGATTGATTCTTAAGTGGTCCCAACTCTAATTAAATTACTTGATCACTCATCTCTCCAACTAGTTATTCCTACTCTAAGGATTTTGGGAAATGTTGTGACTGGAGATGAAACCTAAACAACATATGTGTTAAATTAAGGTTTACTACTAAAAATACCTAAGTTACTCTCTCATGACAAGAAGGCCATTAGAAGAGAAGTAAAATGATCTCTTATCATAGGCTTGTTGGACTATCTCTAACATTACTGCAGGAAGTAGTAACCAGGTTAGCTAAGTCGTTAGGGATTCTGCAATATTAGAGAAGTTATTCACGTTGATGACCACAGATATTGAAGAAATTGTAAGGGAAGCAACTTGGGCAATTTCTAATTCAACTAAGCATGGAAGCAACCCTGATATTTAATTGCTAGTTTAAAAAGGATTACTTAATGTGTTTAAGTAACTTTTAGAAGGAGAGGACACACAAACGATGACTGTTGTTCTAGAGGCTCTATTGAATGTCTTAAAGAGAGGTATTTAATTCTTTTTTTGAGTTTAGGTGATTAAGATTTTAAAGATGACAATTATTACTTAACTTAATTAGAATAAATGGGTGTCATTTCAAAGATCGAATAATTACAAAAGCATTAGAATCAAAGTGTTTATCAAAAATGTTTTAACATTCTAGAATAATATTACGAAGCCGAATCAGAATTATGATATCTATGTTAAAATAATTAATATAGATTTATCAATTATAAACAATTCAAATTAACTATGATTACATCTGTGACTTTTTTTTATCTTTCTTTCTTTCTTACTTCTACTTGTAATCATCACTCATTAACTACTGATTTATCTTTGAAAAAGGGTTTTGTTGGATCATCATCTCTACACTTTTAGGTTGACTCTGAAATTTTTCATTCTCATGCTTCTGTCTGACTTTCTCAACACATCCTAAAGCCAATAAACAAACTTAAATTATACACAATTCTTTACCTAATAGCAAAACAAAAACAAGAATCAAGGTTTTAATTAATTCATCTTATAATATTGGTTCTGGATAAGATAGTTGAACATTTAAATAAAAACTATGTCTAACAACTAAATCTCTATTTACTTCTCCATCAATAAATTATGTAACATTGTACTTAACTAAATAACTTTGTTAAGTTAAAATTTAAGTTTCTAAAAATTATTGATTATAAATATACCATTGTTACTATAACATTTGACTCCTGAAGGCGTAAAATTATATCGAACTAGAAAAGCACCTGAACCAGTTATACCAAAAAAGAAATCATCATATTGAAATCCAGTTATATTGAATTTCTTTAACAATGGATAATCTGTGATATTTTAATCGAAAAACATGAAATCCCGAACACCAAACAATGTGTAGATCGTCGGTTCTGTGTCTGGATTAACTAATTTAAAGGAATTAGAGAAAATCAACTAATGATGGATCAAACCTTGTATTAAAACAAACTCATCTGTCACTTTTAATCCTACAACCTTCTAATAAGAAATATGTTCATTCACAATTTCATACCCTTCTATATTCTTGTCATACAAATATTCAATAATTGAGTATCGAAATAACTCTTTATAAACAACAAACACATTTCTACCATTTTTTGTATCAACTGCAATACCTCCTTCCTTTCTTGGTATTTCAGGTCTCACTTTGTATTAGAATTCTCCATCATCAATTTCTATTGCCAATTCAATTAATCCTATCACAACATCTAACATGAACATATGAAATTCATCATGATCTTTCTTTATTACAATAAAATCTGACAATTTTGTAAAATCTGGAAACAACCTTATCAAATCAATTGTTAATTCAAATCTAACATCATATGATGATACTCTATAAACATCAATTCCCTCTCTTCCTACACTACTATAAACATAGCCAAAATATTCTTTGGTAAGTCCTCTTTCTTTTCTCTTCTTCCAAGATGATGCAGTGTACAAAATTAAGTGTTTTGAATTTGCATCCATTTCATACATGCTAAAAAACTGTGCGCTGTTTGGATATAGAACTAGCACTAAATTGTTCTTCTTTAGGTAAAGAATTTGAGGGATTTCTTCCTTATCTTCTGTGGTTGGGGCGTAAGCTTATAGATCAACCTTCCATCGAAATCCTGCAAATTCATAAGGATTTCCATATTCTGTAAAACTAAATATCTCATGTATGTAATTGTAGTTAAATTTCAAATGATAAATCTTGGCATTTGATGTAATAGCAATAAAGCCATCTCTAACATGAACCATTGAAATGAATTATCCAAAATTTAATGGAGTTTCTTCTTAATAAACATAATCGGTCAGATCCTTCTCTGTAATAATATTCATTGTTTTTGTTTCAGTTTTGACAGCTGGTTGTTGAGACCAACAGTAACTATCATTTTGATTACCAATTAAAATTGAATCTGCTGCTCCAGGCATTGTAATTATTGTTGTCACTCTATCTAAGTGAAATTTCTTTGTTTAGTTTTTGTCAGTCACTTCCTTAATTATAACCCCTTCAATGAACTCAACTAAAATTAGAATTAAAATCATAATTTTATCATTATATATTGAAAATTTGAAATCAAGAAAGCATTCTTTATTTGTTCTTATGAAAATATCAATCAAAAAAATTTCAGTCACGTTGTCATGGAGCCTAAATCACTTAACTTTCATCAAATTTTATTTGATTATGAGAATCATTATTTTTTTATTGACTTTCTAATTCTGTATCTAGCCTTATTTCCTCAATCCTTAATTATTTAAATTTATAACAAATTGCACTAACTATTAAAGAATCATTATGTATATATACCAGTGAAAAATAGAGCAAATCCAAAGAAGATTAAAATAAAATAAATAAGGTTAATTTGCTATTCAAACAAAAAGGTAGTGACAACTTCAACTGAAAAGTGTTTTGTAGTTCTAATTACTTTATCTTTCGATACAATATTATTTGTAACATATGATGAATTATATTGCAAAGTATAAAATTATTTTGCATTTTTTAACTGCTCTACAATTAATAAAAATAATTACTATTATCATTGAAACAAACTACTCTAGCAGGAACGAATTTAAATTTTGTTAAAAATGCATTGGTTGCTGTGACTCCAAAAAAGAAATCATCATATTAGTATTCATCAGATTGAGCAGCAACTTTAAGTTGATCATTTGTATAAGAATATTTAAAAAATTCAAAATCTCTCATACCTATCTAAGAAAATCTTATAGGTTATTTATGAGGAGCAATAAAATCATAACCATTTTAAAACACTATTTGGTGATTGCTTACACCACTAATAATTGCAAACTCATCTGTAGCATCAACATCTAATATTCTATAATTACTATATTTTTTTGTGATGATAGAATAACTTCTTTCAGTAAAATCCACAAAATACTCAATATAAAAGTGAATACCATTATCTTCAAAAGCAGCAAATACATTCTTTCCATTTTTTGTATCTACTGCTATGCCATTTGGTATTGGATCAACATCAATAATTCTTTCAAATCTTAACAAATCTTGATTGATATACATATAGGCTAAAACTAAACCTAATTTTGCATCTAGCAAATACAATTAATATTTTCCCTCTTCAACTTTTATTATAGAAAAGTCTTTTAAATCTAATTAATGATTTAATATATCAAAATCTTTGAATGTGATAGTTGTTTGATATTCCACTGATAACTCTAGAATCTTATAGATGTCCAAACCTGATTTTCCAACTGCTGAAAATAGATACCCTTCAACTTCTTTTGTTAGTCCTCTTTCTTATCTTCTTATAAAAGTAGAAACTTAATAGATAGAAAGCATATTTTAATTAGTTTCCATTTCTGAAACACTAAAATAATGGGCAGAATCTGTAAATAAAAGGAAAGCAAGATTTCTAGTTTTTGAATAAACTAATTAAGGTAATTATTATTTTGACTCGGTTGATTAAAGAATCTCTTGTAGATTTGCCTTCCATATGACACCTGCAAAATCACCGCCATTTCCATATGTAGCAAAGCCATGTTAATTTATTACTTTATCATAATTGAATTTCAATAAGTATGCTATGGAATCAGAAGTAATAGCAATCATTCCATCATTAACATGAACCATCCCAATGAATTATCTAAAATTTAATGGAGTATCATTCTCAAACTCATAACTATTAAACAATCATATAATCAATATACTCTTTAAATTCATCAGATTTAAGTATAGTAAATTATTATGTTTGTGTTTAAACAGTTTGTTGTTTTACATCACAAAAATTCAAATTCTCGAAACCTTCCAAAACAGCATCTTCAGCATCAGCCATTGTTAAGATGATTTTAGGCTCTCCAAAATGGATTGTAAAAGATTATGTAGATTCTTGATTTTCTTAGACAGTCACATTTCCTAGAGCAATGTTTATCAAAATTGATAAAAACAAAACAATCATTATATTATCTAATCTTATTAAAATAATAAAGTATGAAGGAATTTTTATTAGGTTAGATTAATACTAGTATACTAATATACTATTAATTAATTTATCAAACATTTAATGGATATATTTTCATCTAAATTGAATTGGTTGATCCATATAAAGAAACTATTTTTAAAGGAAAGTGTACTTGACATTTCAGATTTGATCAGTTCTTTGAAAGATGACATTATTACAGAATAACTTAATCCTTAAGATGAATTATTTTCATTAGAAGAAGTCATTGAAGAAGTTTATAAATATAAGAAAATTAGATTAACATACGATGACTTCTTTTAAATTATTGGTAATCTTCATTAATAGGATCCACAATTATCAACTTGTGTGAATTCTTTGGCAGATTCTATTAATGATCTAACCTTAAATGACGGTAAAGTCAAATAAGAAATAAGAGTATCTTATCATGACCCAACAAAATTAATTAAGACTTAATAAAGTTGCAAAGCATCAAAGATTTCCAAAAGTCCAAGGATGAGAATTGAGAATTTATAAGAAGCTTAGAAGAAGATTCTGGCTAAAATAACTTATATAGAAAATGAGATAGAGTATGTATGATTATTTTAATATATAACGAAGTAGAAGTAGTAGCATTAATTAAAGAAGCCACATATTTTATAAATTAAGGAATTGACATAATAATTATAATAAAATGAATAGGAGATAATTTTGAATGGGATAAGCACTTTTTTACTTTCAGACTTTTATTTAGTTTTCCATAATCTAAATAAAGCGATATTTAAAGTCTAAACACTGATATTTAATGATAGATGTTCAGAAATTAGAGAAGTAACTATGATATTTAAGAACTTATAATATTTGAGCATCAATTCCTTATTTATAAAAGAACTAAAGTTAGAAGAGTTGACAGAACTAAAAGTATTATCTGTAGGGGGAAATAATTTAAAATCTTTAGAGGGATTGCCACCAAATTTAGTTGAGCTATATGCCCAACATAATTAAATTTCTTAGTTAAGGAATACAAAATGTTTAAAGATATTAAATATTAGTTAAAACTGCATATCTTCTTTACAACAGTTACTGCACATTAATAAATCATTAGAATTCATTAATTGTCATCAAAATTAATGTGCTTAGTCTAAGGATTACAAAAGATTATTATATAAAATATTCCCAAATTTAAAGGGAGTGGATAAGGATGACCTATTACAGCATTCAATAATTAAATAGAACAATTTTCATTTTAAGAAGGAATAAATGGACTTTTCTTTTAGTTAATCATGATTATAATTTATTTAAAATATATTTAAGTTTTGTTTTACACCATCAACATTTCTTTTATTCTTTCTATAAAAGATGTGCTCTTTAGATTACTTCACTTAAATTGATATCTTATTTCTCCAAATTTTACAAAATCAATAAAATTTATCCAAAATCTCCTACAATTAATTTTTCCCTCAATTAAATCAAGAAAGAAATAGCTAAACAATATAAAAATTCCTCTTTATTATTTTTCTAGCAAAATAGACAGTCCCAAATACGTAAGGAATCATCTATAAGAAAATCTTAAGCAAACAAAATCATAAACCATTTTACATATAGAATAGAAAAATCCATCTTTTAATTTACTAAATGATCATGTAATTTCCAATCTACCTTCTTTAATAAATCTTAAAATGCCCTGACTTTTTCCTTTTATAGCTAAAAATTGTTTTTCAAACTTGTCATCAATATCATAAAACAATAGAATGCATCACTCTCATTTTGCAATTTCTCATTCGGATCACTCATACACATATACAGACTAAATCTATTTAGCATTACATTAATGCAGCAAATTCATTCATTCCTTAGACATAATCCATTTTATTTAATTTACAACACAAAAATAAAATCCTATTTAACATTTCTCTATACTCCTCCTTTCCCAATTCCTTTACTCTTGTTCTAATGACATCTTTCTAGATTTTAGACCATAATTATTAATCCTAAAAATGATTATTCCAATCAGAATCTGTCTTCCTGGATAGAGGATGATCATTCTTTTTTTAAGGAGGAGCTTTCTTAATATTTTCTATTTTAATATTGTTGTAATTATCTTTATTCTTATTGATCACCTAAGTCCAATATTTTCTATTTAAAGGGAAATACCTTCAATAAATTAATTATTTACCCCAACAACAATCTCCAAACTATTCCTCTCAATCTAGAAGTTTAATTCGTGAATCCTTATTGACACAACTTTATCAACCCATCTTCATCCACAATTTCATTTTTCAGAATATTTTAAACATCTTTAATGAGTTATTAGTTGTCATTAGAAATCCCTGCTAGATTTTAAGACAGACATTCAATGTCAAATTCCTAGTTTAACATAAACTAATAAATATTGTTTAATAATATGTAATTTATTTCATTTTTCTTGATACATCGGATCAATTTAGTTTCTGGCAATAGGTTTTTATTCTTTATTCGACGGCTAGTATTGTGAATACTCAGATAGTTTTTGTTGATTTGTATATTAATTCTAGGATTAGAACAATTAAGAATTTGAACTATTAATTTACTATTGTTGTTGTTATTATTATGGTAAATTCTGCTATTATTATGATTATTGATATTGTTATAATGTATTTGGAAGATTAGGCTATTAAACATAGTTCATCGTTTGGCATTTCGTGCATTTAATTAAATTAGACACTAGATAAATTCTTTGATTTTACATCCGCATTAGTACATAACTGTAATTTTGCATGTGCCACATTGAAAATAACCAAAATTAGGCTTATTAATTTGTTAGCATCTAAAACACATAAATGGTTATTTTTCATCTTAGATCATTTAGGGAGTCTTACAATGAATGCAAGTTGAATACGCTTGACTTATTTTTGACATAATAATTACGTTTTTTGATCGATATTCCTGTTAATGAAGACTGCTGCTTATTGGAATATATTAGAAACAGGATTATAGATTTAATTCTAAGAATATTATTGATTTTGATATGGATTATATTGAGATTAACTATACTAATTCTATAATATGTAAATTTTAAATACTTGGTATTAATTAGTTGGCAATTATTATTGTTACTAAAACTAAGGGTACTAAATTTATTATTGTTTTGGAAACTAGTTCTGTTGTTAAGCTTATTATTAATTCTAATTTTTTTAAAGTTCTGACTAACTTTATATGTTATTTTAAGGAGGATTAATTGGTTATTCGATTTATTTTTGTGGAATGTCTTCAGTATGTTGTACTTCTAAAGAGTAATAAAACAATATACTAGCATAGTCCAAAGAGATATATTCCTAATCATCTCCATAATCCTAAATTTCAAAATCATCGTTATTCGATTTCGGTTCTTAATATTTAGCATTAGATTTGTTAGATAACAATCCCAAATTTGCATCATTTTGGTTCATCTAATATGAAAATAAGAATATTATATTATTATTTATTTAGAATATTTTTAAATATTCTGATAATAGAGTATATATTCTTAAATTTTTGTATTTTCTTGATTGAAATTCAGCATAGCTCATTTTATATCTATTCATTTCCTATATTGTTGAATTTGGCAAATTAAAAGTTATCGAAACCTGCTAATTAATAAAAGAAACATAAAAAACTAATAAAATTAATTAGAAATCAACCCTTTGCTGCATTCTATATTCAATAAATTATATCTTAAATTTTCGTAAAAATCAAAGATTAGATGAAACTAATAAAGTAAATTGTTTAAAAGTAAAACAAAAACAAATTTAATTCAACATATTTCACTTTTGAAGTTTGTTTTCAATGTACAAAAGTCCTAATTAATTATATTTTTAGTATATAAGTAAGTCTTCATGTCTCTAATTAAGTTATAAATTTAATTACTTAAATGATTTTATCTTGGATAGTGTCACTAAATTTAAAATCAAGTAATATAAATTTTGCTGCATATTTGATAACATCTATTAAATCTACTAGGTTGAAACCAAAACTAAATTAAACAAATTCAGTAAATAACTTATTGAATGATTTCTAAGCTATGAATTAAATAAAGAATTACAATCAACTAGTATAAATTTGCGGGTCTTAGGAATTTCATAAAATATTTATTCTTTGGTAAATTGTTAATGTTCGATAGCCAAGATTAAATACATAAATGATGCTACTAAGGTTCTTGGTTTATAATTCAAAGTATGGATATCAAGATAGCAACAATCAATATATGCCTGCAATTTTAACATTACTTGCAATATAATTATAATGAATTACACTTATAAGAAGCTGTGTTATTAGCCCTGAATTTCTTTTGAACATCTGTAGTATAATTATCCCATTAATTAGTATAGAATTCAATCCAAAGATTAATTGTAGGGAGATTTAAATGCCATTATAGAACTGTACAAACATCTATCTCCATTTGATAGATTTAATCAATAGTATACCCATGATTGGCTGCTTTTTCAAATTCACTAACATGTTTTGCCTCCACTTCCTCGAATATAACAAATGAATATACTTCCATTTTAGATGCAATAAGCATTGAGGCTGTACCCAATAATTATACATCCACTTTTGGGATGGATTTTTTAGATAAATAGCTATCAACATATGCTACAGCTAAATAATAAGTATCTCTTTTCATATGATAAACAGAACAAACATCAATCATCCAATCCATTAGAATGGCTCTAACTTTTGGACTGATTTGAGTTTGAATAGAAACCATATAATCAGGATTTGGAAAGTATTCTATTTCTTAAAGCATCAGTGCCTATAAAGTTTCAGATGAAAATCCACCAATTTATGAATCCTTATCGTTTTCATTTTAAAGAAAGGTCTAATTCATATTGATGTTTTTTGATTTAGTTGAATTTGCATTATCACTTAATATTGTTATACTAGATTCATCACATTCTAGAGTGAGTCCCAAATGTTTTTATTCTCCCATTGAAATACATCTAGTATTTTTCTTATGTTTTAATAAATTGTTATTAGGACTTTATTTTTTGATAGTTCTTTCACTTAATTAATTCGAGGTGTTATCTTAAATTAAAAATTTTGGAACATTTAATTTTTCTATTTTTTTTTCATCTCTTTGAGAATTGAGGCTAGAAATATAACAATTCAATTAATACTTATCACAATTAGAATAGTAAGAATTAGAAGTATTATTATGAGTATTTTTATTTTAAGGGATATTAGAAATCATAAAATATGTCCCTGAATTACCTTAAACAACATGACTGTATTGTCTATGGTTTTTTTTGAACTAAGTCTTATTATTGCTATCAATTGAATTATTTCTAGAGAAATTTTATTAATTAAGAAAGGATTCAAAAGTAACTTGGGAATTTTAGTAATCTTTTCTTTCCCATACAGCTGAATCTTTCAAATTTATATCTTCATTCAGATTAGGCTTATGTAAGGTAGGTTTTAAACTTGGTTAGGCAACTTTTGTTAAAGTTGAATTAGATGTTTGTTAAGGAATGTTAATTTAAAATGGAATACAACTGGATTGTTTTTTATTTCTTTTATATTTTATTTCTTCAGGTTTTGGATTTGCCTAGCATAATGATCAAAAATACTTGAATCTAAATTTTATTATGCCATAATATAGATTTTGGATGTTGAGGTTATTAAGAATTCTCATCAAATCTTACAAAGGAAATATTCTAATTTGATAGTATGTTTTACATTCAGCTATTGATAATTTTCTTTTGGCATGAAATAGGGATTCCACTAGGTAGCCATTTTCAAATTTAAATATAAAATATTGATTAAACATATAAATTAATACTAGTCAATGGGAAAATGGTTATTAATTTCTAATTGAAATTGAGCGCCTATCAGTAAGTTTTTTATTTGAATGTGGAGAACCATCTAGCTTGGTAGAGGTCTTCATTTCATCTTTACTTTCTTCTACATAATCAAAATCTTTGATTAATTCAGAAGTCTCTTCATTCAATCTTTAAGAAAATAGTATTTATTCTTTATTTATTTTATTGAGATTTTTAGTTGATATTTGTTTGATGATATGTTTAGGTATGAAAGATTTAATATTATAAGAAAGACTGGCAACCTATTCTCTAATTTTAGTCATTCTATCTGTGTAAATTTATTGTTTAGTTTTGATGTGTTAATTTATTGTTGATAATGATAAAGAATTTGTTGCAAGATGATTTGATATATGGGCTTATCTTCTATTTCTATAGGCAACCATTGAATCAATTTCTAGAATTGAAAAATCAGCACTAAGAAATCCTGTTTCGTTATAACCTCCAAAAATCATAAGTTTATGATCATCCACAACGGCACAATGACCTGCTCTACCTTCTTTGTATTCTAAATCAACATTGCACCAAGATTAGGTTTCAATTTTGAAAATGTGACAATCATTTAAGAAAGTAGATGATTCACTTATGCCACCATAAATAATAATAATTCCCTATCTTTCACAATACGAGGCAGAGTGTTTGTATCTACTAACTTAGATATAATTTCAATTAATTTTACTTGGTAATTCTCCTTTGCCTGTAACCAAAGACCATTACATAGGACGAGAACAAGGATTCAGCATGTATAAACCAGAGTATAATGTACCAATTTTTGATTCTCCTCCGAACAAATACACTCCTTCCACCTTATATTTGATTTCCTTCATTTCTTCAGGATCCATATAATTTTTATAAATTTAGATATTTCTTTAACTACTAAAAACAGAGATAAGTGTATGAAAGGCAATTCCATTAGTAAAGAAGTCATTTTGCTCAACCTAACTTAAAAACATTTTATTGTTCAAAATATCATAGTGATATAAATCACTTAAATATTTTCCTCTAGTATTTATACCTGCATGGATAACGATATGCTTTCCTACAATAGCTCCTGATGCTCCCCTTCTTCCTTCAATTATTTCTCCTCCAAACCTTAATGCTTTGAATTCATTATTTTCTATTTTATATATCTTTTAATTTACCTGTATTAAACACTCTAAAATCATTGATGCTTTCTCTTACCTTCTGTTAGCCATCATATGGTTTCTCACCTCCAAATATGTAGATGTTCCTTCTATAAACACAGTGAATATGATTAGTTCTACCAAAAGGAGCCTTCTCTCCAATTATTTAAGGTTGGAACCAATCTTTATGATCCCAAATAACAACATCATTAAAAAGTGTACTACTTATTCCTCCAAACAAATATAATTTTCCAGATATATTATCCAATGATGCTCCTTCTCTCATTTAAGGTCTCCATTTTCCATAGAACATATCTATCCATCCTAAATAGTGAGTAGGAATTGTGAACTCTTCTTCAGGTTACTAAACTTGTATTACTTTTGCTTTTATTGCTGGCATGATTTATCCTTCCTCATCAATCTTTGCAGGATATGTTTTTATTTTTGGTAACTTATTATGATTTTAAGATCTTGATCTAGCGAATGTTGTTCTCATTATATTTTGCTTTTACTACTCTTCCTAGTATTTTAACTATGTCTTATTATGATCTAATTAAAATGCAATCTATTCTTTTAAACAGCAACTGTCATTCAAAATAGATTGACTCTTATCCGTTACATTAAATTTTCGCACATATGATTGAGAATGATTGCGCATAATCTTCTCTCTATATGTTCTAAATTTTTAATCACTCTCAAGTCGTCCCAACAAAGTTTTATCTAAATTGAGTAATTCTTGTTAACTTATAAATTTTACTCCTTTTTAGTCTGGTAGCTTAGGCAATAATGGATGCAACTAAAAAATAAGTTATTTAAATTTACTAATTAGCAACCTCTTGACACTAACTAGGTATATTATGATATTGATTAGTTTGTAAGTCCTTAATGTTAATATTGTTCAACTATCTATCCTAGAATTTCATCATCTAAATATCCTCTTATATTTTCTTGATCTAATTAAATTTCATCCTCTTACTATAAAATTTCACTCATATAATTATAATTAATAAATTTACTCAACGCCAACACTTTAATAAACAATTCATTATTATTTTTTATAAGTAAGTAGTCTAACATGGTGATTATCTAGTATCTTTCGATACCCTTAAGATCTCTCTAGAAAAACTAATAAATAATTGACTAGCTCAAAGTATTTATTTGGATTGGAATAGTTGCCCTACTTTATAAGCATTGTTGAACACGATCATCACACCATAATAGTTACTACTACTATGAATAAGAAATGGATAAGAAATATATTTAAAAATGAAATCACCCCAGTAATTTGATATTTATCAAAAACTAATATTGTATAAACATTGGAAGGAGTAAATTATTATGAAATATCAGATATTGATAACTTTACTAAATAAATCAAATATGTATTAGAGTCTGTGTGCCATGAATCATGAAAATAAATGTTCATAGAGATATATATACAGTTTTAAAATCTATTATAAATTAATCAATCAAGTATTTATTAAAATGTTTCTCTACCAGAATTTGATTCTGATGGGGTGATCTTAAATTTATTGTATTTCAAGAATCCTGGTATCCAAATCTTCTGTGATCCCAAAAATTCTTAATTTAGTGAAGGATGTAACTATCTTCTGATGTCAACCTGGGATAGAAGTCTATGTGTTTGAAATAAATTTAGATCTTCAGGTTCATCATTCATTTGAAATGTCCCTCTATTAGGTTCTGTTTGTAATTTTATATTTTTTCGACTAGTTGAAGGATTCTTGTAATTTTGATTTATATCTAAATTAAGTTTCAGAGGTTCAAAATTTTAGTGAAATTGCCCTTTTTTATTAAAAAATGATTTCCTTTGAGTTGCTCTCAATGTTTTTTAAAGTATGTTATTTTATTCAACAAGACTATATAGTATATTATATACTCTGGTAAACGATTTTTCTTTACAGAGAATCCAACATGTAATATCTTATCTCTCTCTTTCTCTGGATTTAGAATTGCTTTATTAATTAATTTGCGATATTCTCTCACATAAGCTTTATGTTATTTTTTCATCATATCTTCTTATAAATATTATGATTTCTTTTTGGTATCTTAATTGTAGATTAATTCTATGTTTTCTAATCCTCTAGGTGAAAAAAATTACTTTTCATTAGTAATACTAATTGTATTCTAAAAAATGTTAATATTGATTACATATGTATTTGAATATCTTATTATTTTTATACCATTCTCTATAAAATTTGATAAAAGATTAATTTAATCTTTTTATTTAAAATCTAATTCGAATAAAATTGCAATTATATTATCGCATTATAAGATTAAGGGACCACGTAGATTATTTTCAGCTAATGATTAAAATCTCTATAATTTAATTGATTAGTTACCTTTTCTGGATTTGTAAATGTGATGGTATGTATATCCCAAGTATTTGTTTATTTTATTTAAAATTCAATATTAACATCCTTAAACAACCAATAATGTAAAAATGGCTTTTTAATTATGCAAGTCATCTCTGTTTGATTGCTGAGCATTGGTTATTTTGGTTTATAAGCAGGAGATTTTACAATATACTTTCCTATAGATTAATATTCCATAGCATCTCTTCTATGATGTATTCCAATATTACATTTAGGCATCCACTCATCTGTAACTTTGTTGTACATATACAAATCTCCAGTTGTAGTATCTAAAAAGTAATCATCATGTGAATTTTTTAATGCTTGAAGAGTAAAATTAGGAAAATCAACTAATTTACTTCCTTCTCCATTCCCATTAGTAATATTAATATGCTATTATAAATTGAGATAAAGTTACTGTTGAAATATTGGAAGCACACAAATATGCAAGTGCTTGAGCTCCAAATGAAGTCATAAAGAGAAGTTTCTTAGTCTTTATACACATTCTTATTAGACTTATAATCTAGAATGCTAAATATATCTATACATTTCTCATATTTGGATTCCATGGTCTTGTATTTGGGGAAGCTATAATAAAAACCATGTCTATTGAATCGAATCTTTGTCCTTTTTCAGGTTTAATGTGAGATGTTTCTAGTTCAAACAAATACTCTTCTAAATTATGTCTATCAAGCTCAATATAATTAAAATCAATATCAGCGACTTCCTTTTAGGCTTGAGTGATCTAAATATTTTGAATTAATACCTCATATATTTATTGTTTAAATTGATTATAGATTTTTTAATGAGAAGTAGTGGCTGTAAATCCATTTACAATCAAAAATTTCATAAAAAAATAATTTGTAATTATATAAGTTGAAATATTCCAGATATCAATAAAATTATATTAACTAAAATTAATCTAAATTTATGAATATATTAAATTTATCTTTTTTCTCAATTTATTTTTCATTTCTCCTTTCATATATACAAAACAGCGGCTGTTTCTTTCTATTAAAATTTCGAATTTTTAAATATAACAAATATCCTCTATTAATTATAATAATATATTTCTAGATAAATATGAAATATTTTTAATATGCTTAATTTTAATACTATTAATTCTAAGATATCATTCTAAATTACTAAGGAGTAATATCGTCTTTGGGTATTGTTCTAATTTTAACTTCATTTTTATATTAATTAATAGTACAAATTATTTTTATAAATTTTTGATAACAAAATATTTGTGTTTTGTGAGAGATAGCCTAATCCTTAAAAAACAAAAAAAAAATGGTATTTATTTACCTTCTTCATTTCTTCTAAAAGTTTTTGGAAGAAATTTCTACCAAAATAAATAAATGGTAGATTATTTTAGGCTTAGATGAGAATAATATGAAAATACAAAAAACCATAAGAAGTAGATGTTAATTAATCAATGAATAATTTTATTTTAATATAATAAAATCAGTCATAAAGAGATAATTTATTTGAAATAAGACGTCATTTTTTGAAAAATAAAAACGACTACTCTTCTTTTTTGAGTTTCAATAATATAATAAATGAAGACAATAATTCTTTCCTTAGCCCTCATTGTGTTGGTCTCATCAACATAAGCTGATGTTATTGCTACAATTAAGAAGATTGACAAATCACCTTTTGGTAGAACCTTATTTGATACAATCTGGCTTGAACTCTAAACAGGAGATCCATTAGACAGATTACTCTAAACCTTGGATGATTTAGAAGATAGATATGTTGCTGAATAAAAGGAAGATGATGCCAGAAATCACGAATACTAAGATGCATGCACAGTCGTAAGATTTTTCTCTAATACTTTTCTAGGACATCTCTGCCTTTGACAAAGATTTAGCTGAATCCAACAGAAAGAAGATTGAATTAGAAGCTAGATTAGAAGGATAATTATATCCATAAAGAGGAATCTTATAAGGATTAGTTGCTTAAAAATAAGCTGAAGTTAAGGGATACTAAAAGGATTTGGATGAACTTGATGCTTAAAGAGCTGAAGAAAATGCTGATTTCGAAGAGAAAGTATTAGAACACTAAGAAGCCACAGCTATTATTTCTGAAGCTAGAAGACTCTTTGCTGATAATATTGAACACGAATCCTTCATTTAAAAAGGAAAAGCCACAAAATAGCCAGCACACAAATTCACCAAGGAGGTTGCTAGTATGATCTAAAAGCACTTTACCTAATCTGCTAAGAAAGCAGCTAAATTCTAACACAGAAAGGGATACAGCAAATTATTCAAAGCTTTCGCCACAATTGCATCCAAGGTTGAATAATTAGCTGATGCTGGAGCTGTCTAAAAGATTATTGACTTAGCTGATGAATTATTGGCCAAGATTGCTGATTCATTAGCCTTATTGAGATTTGCTGAAGATAAGAGAGTTGAAGCATTCAAGAAGTCAAGAAACTTTGTTGTCATCTCTATTACAGTTGCAGGAACTGCTCTTGCTAATGCTTAATCAGATTTGGCTGCTTTAAATGACGTCATTGCTTAAGTTGAAGCTTCTTTAGATACCACCAACTAAAGAATTGAGAATGTTACTGCTGACAGAAATGATAGATTCACTTAATGTGAAGAGGCTGTTTAAGATTACTAAGATGCTAGATCTACCAGAACCTCTGATAGAGATATAGTTTCATAAACCATCGGATTAGTAAACAAGGAATTAAGAACGTTAAGAGAATAATTAGCCTTAAGATAATCAGCTGGAGAAGAAATCTGAAATTGATTTATTCTTCAATTTAAAATATTCTAAATTCATCATTTTCCCTTTCTCTTTCTCAAATTAAATGTGAGTCCTATATCATCATTTTTAATGTGTGTCTAGATCTATAAATCGGCCATCATTTATTCTAAAGGAATAAAAATAAAACTTACCTGATTTCTGGAGCATATCTGCAACAAAATTGCTATCAATATACTTATCTACCAAACCGGCAATTACTCCTTGTTCTTTGGGCAAATTCAATTGAGTAACAATTAAATTTGTTGCTTCTCCTCCTTCTTCCTAATCAAAACTGGCTTAATGGACAACTCCATTTATTTAAATCAAACCAATATATTTTAATTTTAACTAATAATTAATTGTATTTTCTACCTTGTTTTTATAAAAGATAATCTATTTAACATTAATATCATTCTTTTTACTCAATTTATATTTTAGATCTGTTTTGATCGCTATTTAAAATCTTCTACATGAAAATCCATTTAATAAAGAATCTAATAATATTCTCTATAACTTACCATATTCTGCACTCAATAAAAAATTAATAGGTTAACTTTTAGCTGGAATATCAACTGGGGAATTATAATCAGCTAATTAATTACCAGTGAAGTGTTTTAACACCTTATCAACATTTGTCTACATCATAATAAATATAATGTACTATCTTAGTTAAATTTTCAGCACTTAAACAAACTGTGTGATCCTTAAAACTTAAATAATATGATCCAATTTCACCTATGCTTTTGAAAGTGAACTCGATCAGAGGCTCAAAGGATTGCCTAAATTCCTAAGATATATGATACAATTTTTAATAAATACCTGAAACCATCATTTATTCCAATCTTCTACCAATTCTATTAGTTAACCTAATAAGCTACTTTAGTCTAACATAATTAGCAGATTTATTATATAAATTTGTTCTTACTTTCAAAGCAATTTATTTATTTTGGAGTATCAAAATCTTCATCATCATTACTTTCTGATTCTGATTCTAATTCTGATTCTTCCTCTTGAATAAGTTATTATTGTTTTTTTGGAATTACCTACAATTTAAATACTTTTTATTCTTAAACTTATTATGGAGTCTCTTTTACTAATGTAAATGTTTTCTATTCTAGAATTGCTTTTTCTTTTGCTTCCTTTTGTGCAAAAGATGTTAATTACAGTTTTTCTTCATCTAATTTCAAAGATGATTGAAAGTCTTCTAAACTCAATTGTTTTTTTTATTTTTTTGATTTCTTCTTTTAAGGAATTTAATCTTCATCAAAATCTCCTTTTGTTTTTTATTATTTAGATAATTTTTATAATCTTTCTTCCTCTTCTTATTTTTTTCTTATTTCCTCTTATTAAAGTTATTATTCTTTTTATTTTTTCAATATGATTCTTCTTTATTCCTCCTCTTCTTCTTATTATTATTAAATTTATTTTTATTTTCTTTTTTATTCCTCTCTATCATCCTTTTATTTTTTACTTTTCTTCACCTACTAAACATAATCCTCATCTTCCTCATTATCATCTTTTTAATTTGTTTCACTGTCCTCATCTTCAGATTCTGTTTATTCAATTTTTTAACTTTTCTTATTTGACTTTTATTATTGTTTATTTTGATTAAAGAAATCAAATGCATCTGAAGTAGACTATAAGTCATTAGAAACTTTATTATTTTTTTTATTTGATGGTGAAGAATTCTTTTTATTAATTTCTAAATTATCATCTTCTTCATCAGACTCACTTTCTACTTCATCATGTTTATTTTCTTATTTTTTTTCTGGATTTAATTAGATTTACTATGAAGTTTTGGTCTCTTGTATGTTGATAGGTTGAAAATTGATTTTTGGCATGAATTCTTTCAAACTATCATCTTCATACATACTCTTCGATTCTTTTGGTTCATCAAGATGAAATCTTTTACTATATTTCTCTAATTAAGCTTGTTTCATTTTTTCAAAATCAGCTGAATGTTCTTTTCCTGAATCATCTTACACTTTTTGAATTTAATCTTGTATTTTAGTTTCCTAAGGTCGTTATTATACTTCAGGCATTTTTAAACTTGTAAATTGATTGAATTCGTTCTTAATTTATTCCTTTGCTGTTTGTATAGGTAAAACTAATGGTTTAGATTCAGTTTAAGCTAATTTTTTTGATATTCCTCTACTCCACATGTTACCACTGTCATCATCATCATCATATTCAGATTCTGATTCAGAGATTTCTTGAACCTATTTCTTTTGTGGTTAAGATGGCTTAACATCTTTATTTGTAGAAAGTTTCTGTTAGTAACTTTTCAATTAAGCCATAACATCAACTTCTTCATCATCTTCATCTTATTAAGAATTATGTGTTATTTTCTTTGAGGGTTCAGTATCTTCGTTATCGAAATCTTCTGATTCTTCTTCAGAAAATGGAGAAACTGTACTTTTGGCAAATTTAGAAGAATTATCTCCATCATCAGCAAATTTAGATATTGATTTTAACAGATCTATAATATATATTATGTTAGTTACCACTGGAAGCTGTTGCATATAAAATCAAAACAAAGAGTATGGCTATTTGTTTCATAAAAATAATAATAATATAAACCGTTTTTTAAAAAGAACAATAATAATATAAATAATCACTATAATTTCCTATTCTCAAATCCCCCATTCCAAATAAAAATAATTATATTATCTAATATACTATCTATGATTCTCTCTTATTGAATTTATTACCAATTTTCTATTTGTATAAATACTGTTCTTTGATACTAATCCCTATTTTTATATCGACCTAATTCTTATACATACATTTCAAATACATTTGGATTACTATATATATAAATAATATTAGAATACATAAGTTTCTTTTTATTTTCTAAATATTCAACATATGGAAACATACTATTTATAGCAAAAGTGATTTTTTTTAAATGTGTTTCAACTTATTATTGTTATGCTTATGGGAGATGAGTATATAGAAAATTAACATATAAGGGAAACTTCGATTTCCTCCAGTCATCATTAAAGTAAGGCATTATCTAATCATGTAAGTTTTAAATATCTCCCATTTCTTAATTTTTTTAGAAGTCAAATTTAAAAAATTTTAATTTATTTGGATCTTAAGGGTTATCTGAATCTTAAACCAATAATATGAAATTTTTGATAAATCTCCTACTTGGTGTCATCTAAACCAATTCAACTTGACATCCCTTTATATTTGATAAAGGTTTGAATTAATATGTATGGCAATCATAGCCTCCTTCTTATGGTTCAATACATGGAAATTCAATCAATCGAAAACTACTTTATTCTTCAGGAAATGTAATTTTTATTCCTGCTATACATTCACTATTAACTGAGTAAACTTGATATTAGACAGTTGTTTAAGGATCAAATAATGTAAAATCTAATAGAACACCATATTCATTTTCATATTCATTTTAGTTTCCATCTTCATTCTCAAATCTAATATCTTCATTGCTATGAGTCTATTGATGCACAGTTTCAGTTTTAATATGGATATTTGATTAATGAGGGGATAAAGGTGGACTTTATCTAAGAAACTCTTATAGGTTTTCAACATGGTCTTCCTTATTATTATTATTAAACATTGATTAATAAGTCAAATATTTTGTTAAAGAATTTTACTTTTCATTTAATCCAGATAGTAGTTGATATTGACGTAAATATAATTTTGTACCATTTTCTTCATTTTAATATACTGCATTTAGAGTCAACATATCTTTCATATTGAATTTTAATCCTAAAAACTTATAATTTAATGACTCATTTCCACCTTTGAATTGGATCAGGTTTTTTACTGAATCATAAAAATACTCTGCATACATATTATAATAATCTTTGACTTCTTTTTATAAATCTTGAATTGCTACTTCTGCATTTTAGACTTATTATGATAGTTTTCCTGATTATAATCTAGAATTTGGAAGTTTCAATTATGAATCAATTGTTAATAATTATTGAATATTACTAATTCCATCATTTTGTTATTCTTCTAAATAAAACTCATTTTTTAAAATTGATATTTATCCTATTCTTCTTAAACCATGTTAATTTAATTTACCTAGTCTTAACTCTTCTTTTGATTTTTTCAGATACTCTCTTTATTGAATAGATTATTAAACATAATCATAACCTGAATTAAATTGATGGTATAAGTAAGCAAAAAATTTATCATACAAAATGAATTCTTATTTACCCCTTATAATACAATTCATAGCAACACACAATTCATATAGAATTTTTAAAGAAATCTCTTTATTGTCATTTTATAGAACTTTAAGAAATCTCTCTATTTCAATAATATATATTTATTCTGGTACGATTCCTAATTATCTAGTTTATTGAGCATATTGTATAATTTTTAAATATTATTGATCTCTCTTTTTCTAAGAGTTACAAATAATTGGCGGTTGCATCCATTATAAAACAGTTAGTATTAATTAAGTTCTTAGATAAATCTATTAAAGACTTGAAAAGAGCATCTCTTTAAATTATGTTAAATATGGACTTTTTTAGAATAATTGACTTAACATTCTAACATGAGGATTCACAGTAAAAAAATTATGACTCTATTTTTTAAAATAAAAATTTATTCATACTCTATATTTTGTTTTGTCTTATCTAATAATTTTGGATCCATTTAATCCCCTTACTTTCTCATTTGCAAACTCATACATAATATTATTTTAGATAATATTAATATAATAATTTAGAATATTTTTTTTATAATATTTTACATAAATATTTATATTTTACAACTTAATTATTATATTCATCAAATCTAATTTATAAAAAATATTATCAATTAATAATCTACTTTATATTATTATACATTTATGAAATCAAGATAAAAACCAGTTTATAATCTTACAAATTTCAAATTCATTAGATGATTATGTTAAAATGCTCATAATTATTAATCCAAATGATGGATTTTTACATTTTGTAGGTTCATACTTATTCATTTATTCCAAATTCCCAGAGATTTATATTAAATTTTTAATATATTATATATCACATTCATCTATTAAATATGAAATACTAAATATATTAAAAGATGGAGCATCATTAGTAATATTACAAACTTTACTAAATTATATTAATTCTTATCTATCTGAAATAGTTTAAACACCTAAAGTGAATAATTTAATATATGATTAATCTTATAAGAAAATTATTAATTTTAATCTAAGTATAATTGGAACCTTTGAACTTACTATTAAACTTCTAATTTTATTAATGAAAAGAGGTTCAAAGAATTCTTAGGCTTTAAGTAATATCACATCATATTTAATCATAGTATTAGTAAGCCATACTTCAAGGATATTGATTAAAATGAATAATAATTGTTAAGAATTTTTCCAATAATTATAACATAATACTGGATTACTGTTTTATTTGATACATTAAATCAATTACAAAAAGGAATTTGAATTGTCTGTTACAATTTTACTACATTATGATAATACTTTATTAAAAACCATTGAAATAATTTTAGAAATTGATATTTCATTTGAAAGATTCTTAAAATTTAATAAAGCAATTGTAGTCAAACATTTATCATATTAGGTTTCAATAAGAATTTCTTGATCCTAATCTTCATCATAGATTTAATATAGCATCTGTTTATGAAACTTTAATGAATTCACCCAGATATGTATATTTTCTGAAACTTAATCCTTATTTGTAAAATAGAGTTTTAATCCTTACTCACAATTCAAGTGATGCCATAAATTAGAAATTACTTATTCCTACCAACTTAATTTCATTTATGGGATTAAATCAAATGTTCTTTAATAGTTTTCAAACTATTAAAGTACTTTAAAAGTAAGATCTTGTATACAATCTTTAGATATTTAAATTGTGTAGATTTAAGTTGAGGTTATTAATAAACTACAAAACTAATCATAATCTCTATTATTAAATAAATAATGTTATTTACTTAGTTTTTGATACTTGATCTTCTTTATTTAAAATTTATGAATCTGATTATAAGACTTCAACCATTTTCTTTTTAGTTATTTTAATTCCAAATTGTTAATTATACCTAGAAAAATGAATGGCTTAATTATGAATCTCTTTAATATTTAAAGTGGTTGTTTCTGGACAATATAGGATTTAATTAAAATTAATAGGGTGATTTAATTCATCTATTACATTTTGAAAATTAAATTAAATGCATTTAAATAATCTATCTTGGAGTACTGTTTTTGATAAAGAAATTATTTAGAATTATGTTGAAAAAACTAATGCAATAAATATTTTAGGTAATTCATGTATTTCTACAAATTTATAATTACAATCATCTTTTGGGAGATAGTAATATTTTTTGACAAATTTAAGTTGTTTTAATTGATACTTAACAAATCTCTATTCTGTTTTATTTTCTTACAATATTAAAATATTCTCATTGCCAACAAAATAGATGTGTATAATAGAATAATTGGGATCAGTAAAACGATGTATTTATGGTTCCTATTCATTATCACTAAAAGTGATTAAATCATTGAATTCAGTGATTCCAACAACCATTTCTTTTTGATCTATTTCAATAGTTTAAAATGATATAAGACTTTGTCTAAGAGCAATTATTTAGGTAATCACTTTTTAATCAGGACTATAAAATACTATTTGTCCTTATTGAGAAATAAAAGCTATTTTTAATTTATTCTTGTTCATTATCACAAAATCACTAAACCTTTTAATTTGATATGCTTCTTTTAATTTAACATTATTTGGTAAATAAACATCATTAATTTTGATATTTGACATAAGGTTATCCTACTGTTTATTTTATTAGAAAAGATTAGATAATATTATTTCAATATATTCTCCTTCCATTGTTAAAATGTGTAAAGCAAAAGTTTAGAATTTCATAGAGATGATTGGATCATTTTTCCATTTCAAAGTTTCTATTTATACAGATAACTTATATTTGTCTTCTGCAATAATTATGAGGTTGTCATAAGATGTATATAATACAACATACCTCACATGGATGGAATCTCCATAAGCATATTAATGAATTTATTCGGAAAGTTATTGAAATAATTTTTGTTATAACATATAAATATAAAGTTTTTTGTATTATTTTTTTGTTTGCTGAATATTGAATAGAATTTCTTATATATATTATGTATTCTTAAAAATTGATATAAATCATATATAATCCAAAAGAAGGATATCTTAAGTATTCATTTTTTGAGGATTTTCTAATTTTAATAAAAGTAATACCTCAATATTAGCATTGAGTAATTAAAATGAATTGTTTGCAATATATAAAAAAATGCTATAAAAATCTTAGATAGAAAAGAGAAGGACACGAAGATTCATATAGACTATCTACTTAGGAATCTGAAGTGAGGAAAAAGAAAATATTAGTTCTTGATTTGGATGAAACCTTAGTACATTGTGAATTTAAAGAAAATCCAAATTTCAATTATGAAACTATTTTAGATGTTTGGCATAGGGGAGTGCTATACAATGTATATTTATGTAGAAGACCTTATCTGAGAGAATTTCTTAAGTAAATGAGTATGTACTATGAAATCATTATATTTACTGCTGGTTATGAATCATATTGTGATAAAGTGTTGAAATATATAGATGTAGATAAACATATAAGTGATTATCTTGCTAGATCAAATTGTATATTTGTCAATGGAAACTGTTTGAAAGATCTTGCAATTTTAGATCGGCCACTGGATTAATTAATCTTTATAGATGTATCAATTTTATAGCATTGATAGAATAACCCAAATGCTTTTGAATTACAACCTGATAATGGTTTGTTGATTCCTTCATTTCTAGATTCAGATGAAGATGAATGTCTACTTAGATTGATTCCATTTCTAAAATTCATGGCTAATAAATCTTCTATAAAACCAGTGAATTAGTACTTGAAAGAATATGAAACTATTCATGGTTCATTGTTTAGTGATTCTCATATAACTTTATAATGTCATATAGATGGAGAAGAAGGTAGTCTAAATGAAGAAAGTTGTATTATAATTGATGAAGTTCCTAAGCATCGAAAAACATAAACTCTTATGCAGAATTAATCAAAAACAAAATAAATTTAAGAGGCTCGCAGTTAATCTCTATTCTCTGGTTGATTAAATTTAAATTGTTTATAATTTCAATTATTATGCGCCAAAAGACTATAGAAGAACAATATAAAAAGATGACTCATATTGAGCATATTCTTTAAAGACCTGATACTTATATTGGAAGTATATAAAGAACTTCTGAATAAATGTGGATAATATAAAATGGAAAAATGATTTAAAAAGAAATTGAATATGTACCCGGTTTTTTTAAAATATTCGATGAAATATTGGTTAATGCTGCCGATAATCTATAAAGAGATTCACGATAATTTAAATAGTCTTATATTAAAGTAGACATAGGAAATGAAATTTCAATTAAAAATGATGGATTTCCTATACCTATTGAAATCCATAAGGAATACTAAATCTATGTTCCAGAATTAATTTTTGGAGTGTTTCTAACTGGAAGCAATTTTGACGATACTGAAAAAAGAGTTGTAGGAGGAAGGAATGGTTATGGAGCAAAATTGACAAATGTTTATTCAACCGAATTCACGCTGGAAGTATGCGATGGAAAAAATTACTTTAAGTTGGTTTGGAACAATAACATGAGTAACAAATAGATTCCAATTGTTAAACAAGTAAAGAAAGATCCTTATGTGAGTATTTCATATAAACCAGATTATAAGAGATTTGGAATGAAAGAGATAGAAGCTGATACTCAAGCTTTGTTAACCAGAAGAGTATATGATTTGGCTGGAATCTATGGTAATAAGATAAGTGTGTATTTGAATGATGAAAAGATTAAAATAAATTCATTCCAAAAATATGTAGATTTATATTTACCAAATGAAGGAGCAATTAAAATATTTGATAAAGATATGACTACACCAAGATGGGAAGTAGTAGTAAGTTATTCTTCTACATAATTTTAACATGTTTCTTTCGTTAATGCTATATTTACTGCAAAAGGAGGAACTCATGTTAATTATGTGACAGATAAAATTATATAAGAAATTTAAAATGAGATGAATAATAATAAAAAGTACAAATCAATTGAAGTTTAAAAATATCAAATAAAATAATCTCTTTGGGTATTTATTAATTGTTTAATTGATAATCCAACTTTTGATTCATAAACAAAAGAGAATATGACAACTAAGGTTTCAGAGTTTGGAGGTACGAATGAAGAGAAATTTAAAGTAACTGAGAAATTTTCAAAGGCTTTAATAAAGACAGATATTATTGAAACTATATTTTAGTAAGCCAAGGCCAAAGCTGATGCTAAATTAAATAAATAATTGAAAGGTACAAAAACTGGAAGATTACATGGAATTGAAAAACTTGATGATGCAAATGATGCAGGAAAAAAGAACTCAGAACTTTGTACATTAATATTAACAGAAGGAGATTCAGCAAAGGCATTAGCTATGGCAGGAATTGATATTGTGGGAAGAGATAGATATGGTGTATTTCCTTTAAAGGGTAAGCTATTGAATGTAAGAGAGGCAACATTAAAATAAATTTTATAGAATGAAGAAATTGAAAATTTAATAAAGATAATAGGTTTATAGAAGGAAAGATAATATGCTGATTTAAAATCACTTAGATATGGATCAGTAATGATTATGACAGATTAGGATATAGATGGATCACATATTAAGGGTTTGATTATCAATTTTATTCATCATTTTTGGCCATCATTAGTGAAATATCGCGGATTTCTAAAAGAATTTGTGACTCCTCTTATAAAGGCAACAAAAGGAAATTAAACAATCCCATTCTTTACAGTTTAAGATTTCAATAAATTCTCGTAAGAAGAAGATATTAAAACATGGAAGATTAAATATTACAAAGGTTTAGGTACATCAGATGATCAAGAGGCTTAAGAGTACTTTAAAAATTTAAGAACACATACAATATAGTTTAGATATGATGGAGATGAAGATGACAATTCTATTGATTTGTGCTTTAATAAGAAAAAAGCAAATGATAGAAAATAATGGTTAGCTTAATATAATAATGATTTATATGTGGATCATACAAAAAGTGAATTAGGCTATTCAGAATTCATACATAAAGAGTTGATTCATTTTTCTATGGCAGATAATATTAGATCTATTCCTTCCCTTATGGATGGTTTAAAACCAGGTTAGAGAAAAGTGCTATTCGCATGTTTTAAAAGAAATTTGAAATAAGAAATTAAAGTAGTCTAATTGGGGGGTTATATAGCTGAACACTCTGCTTATCATCATGGAGATATATCATTGGTATCTACGATTATAGGGATGGCTTAAAATTTTGTTGGTTCTAATAATATTAATTTATTATTACCAAAAGGTTAGTTTGGTAGTAGAGCTATGGGTGGCAAGGATCATGCATCTGCAAGATATATTTCTACAGCTCTAAATAAAATTACAAGGTATATATTCCCTGAATAAGATGATCATTTATTAAAGTATTAAGAAGATGATGGATAAATGGTTGAACCAGAATATTATGTTCCTATCATTCCTATGAGTTTAGTTAATGGAGCTGAAGGTATAGGTACTGGTTGGTCTACATCAATTTCAAATTATAATCCAATTGAATTAGTTTAATAAATTAAAAATAGATTGGATGGACAATAATTTTAACCAATGACTCCATTTTATAGAAATTTTGATGGATTAATTGAAAATTTACCTAATGGTAATGGTATCATAAAAGGTCTAATTGATTGTAATGATGACACAGACATAATTACGATTAGAGAACTACCAATTAAAAAATGGACAAAAAATTACAAGGAATGGTTAGATAAAGAAATGGCTGAAGAAGGTAGTCAAATAGTGGATTTAAGAGAGTATCACACAAAATACAAAATTCATTTTGAAATATAGATGGTGGATGGATTTGTATAGGAATTAAAAAACCCTTTAGAGTACTTTAAACTAACTTCAGCAGCATCATGTAGCAATATGGTATTATTTGATTCTAATAATAAAATAAAAAAATATGAATGTGTTTAGGATATAATGGAAGAGTTTTATTTAGTTAGATTAGAGTTTTATCATAAAAGAAAAGATTATCTAATATCCAAATTGGATAGAGAAGTATAATTATTAGATAATAAATTAAAATTTATTAAAATGGTGATTAGTGAAGAGATTAAAATAAGAAATGTAAAGAAAATAGATTTAGTGAAACAATTAGACAAGTATGGATTTACTCGTTTCTCACAATTAATTTAAGTAAAATCTACTAAAGTAAAGGCATTTGGTGATTCTTAAAAAAAGTAGAAAAATGTAGATGATGATGAAAGTGAAGATGAAGTAGTATCAGGAGATGAAGAAAAAGAATAAAAAAAATAAATTTAAAAAAAGTTATAATAGACACCATCAATTGATATAAGTGAATTTAATTATTTACTATCAATGCCATTATTTTCACTAACTTATGAAAAAGTTGAGAAATTACAAGAGGAATTAAATTAAAGAGTTCAAGGAAGAGATGCTTTGATTAATAAATAAATATCAATCATGTGGAGAGAAGATTTGGATAAGTTTTTAGAGGCCTATTAAGAAATGAGTGAAATTGAATTAAGATTGATTAATTAATAAGAGAAGATGCCAGGAAAATAAATGAAAAAACCTAAAAAGAAAAATGATAAATAAGATTAAAAAATAGTTGAAGAGAAAGTATAAAAGTCAAAAGCTATTAAGAGTAAAGATCCAGTAGAAGAAATATTATCAAAATATAAAAAAGAGGATGATAAATTAAGTGAAATCAATTCTAAATAACTCAATTAAAAATAATAGGAATCAAAAAAATAAGTAGATAATTCTAAACAAGTTTCTTAATAGGTTCCAGGTAGAAGAATAAGAAAATTAAAAGTAGAAAGCAGCTCAGATGATGATTGAATATATAAAGATAATTGATTATTAAATATTTATGTAAACATACTTATAAAATGGATTTAATTTTGTAAAGATCTACTTATATCTCATAAACAGAAGCAAGAATGTTAGTCAGAATTGTAATTTTATTAATGTAGAGGAATATATCCTAGGTAATGTGATTCAAAATTTAAGATTACATTTAAATCATTTAAGTCTAAGTATAACCAGTATTACTTATACACTAAGGATAAAAGACATTGGTTTTTTTGCAGATTTAGAATATTGGAGATAGCATATTATATTTAAAATGATAACTGTTGTTTGAATTAAGAAATAAGTCAAAATTAAACTAATTAATTTATATGAAAGAGAATAGTCTCAATATTTCAAAATTCATATAGTATAATTGAGATTATATTAACTTGAGATTGATTATCTGTATGAATTAAATAAGTGATCACTCTAGACAGCTAATGTTGATAATTCATATTAATTTTGTTAATAATTATAAAATTATATAAATGAAAGACTTGGTGAATCAAAATCGTTCACTTTTGACTCCTGAAGAATCCTTAAAAAAACTTTATGAATATTCATAGTAAAATTTCTATTTATTTAAAGTATTTAAGATGCAAAATAAAGATCCTATTATTTGAGATTGTAAAGAGCCCATGCATTTACATTCGGTGCTATTGCATCAATAGCAGTTTTTTATGTTGGATATGTATGTATTATTATAATCATTTTAGAATTTGATGGAAGGAGTCTGGGCTAAATTATCGACAACCAATTAAATCACTAATTTGTTTAGAATTGCCTAAAATCCAGTCAGATCAGTCTATAGACCTGAAATCTATTTGAGAGATCAAAATGCAGATCAAATTTTAACTTAAAAGACTTTACAGTAGCATAATCCATTAAAATTATGGCATTGAAAAATAAATCATATATACAATCAATAAAAAAATATTTATAAATGTCTACATAATATCATATACATTTTAATGATTAATATTATCCTGATTTGAATAATATTTCCTATCAGTAATTCATATTGACGATCTTTAGAGAACGCCATTGTTTATTCTCATACCCTCTTTCTCCTTCAGCTGTTGATTAATATAAGGAAACATTAAAATATATTAAGAAAGGATCTGCATGTAATGAAAAGTAATAAAAGAGTTATAATTAATTAAAAAATAAAATCATCTTTAACTTTCATTATTTATGTGATCTTTACAAAGATCCTTTTAAGGTTAAGTAATTTTATGATAAAGAAAGAAAATAGTCATATGTTATTGTTGTTTTAAACCCACTAACATAACAATATATTACTTGAAAAGTATAATGAGAAGTTACAACATAGGGAAGAAAACCTATATAATACTTATGCAAAAAGGGTTTAAGAAGAAAAAAATTTGTTTGAAAACAATGAATACGGCCCTGATTCATATGGATGTTTAAAAGTAGGACATGCATAAAATTGATTCATTTTATTAAGATTGAATAAGATTGAAATGTTTATTATATTAAGGAGTATCATTTAGACAGTTCGGAATCATAAAGAAGATAAAATAGTTTTTCAAATTTGTTAAAAAAATGATAAATTTAAAAGAATAGAAGCCTAATCTCATTGAATTATTTGCTAAACCTTTGTAAATGGTGTGTATAAAAAATCAAGAACTAATAGTGAATGCATAATCAATAAGATTTTATTTTTTGAAACAGTTTGACAATTAATAAATGTAAAACTATTTAAATTTTGAAATTCTTTTATAAATTCAAAGGTAACTTTCAATTCAACTAATTTCTAATTGTACTATAAGAATTGAAAGATTGTATTTAATAATATATATTCATAATGAGTCTATGTGACATCAATTTAGATATTATACATTTCTAACCAATAGTTTTAATGTGTTGCTTATTCACTTATTTGAGAATATTTAATATCAATTTAATTTTTCATAATGTAATAAAACCGAAAAATTCTTACTTTCCATTTTCTTGGAAATAGAAAAAATTTTACTTGAAAAAAATAGTATATTTCTATTAATATCTAATTTTTTACTCTAAGTAAGCAATGTTCATAATAATGAAGGATTATTTATCTTTGAAAACTCTTTAATAAAAATATTTTCTTTTATTTCATCTACAAATTCCTAATAGAAAATAAATAAATTAGATAAAATTTTCTTTTATTTCTCTCTTATTTTAACTACATTTATCTCAATTATGTACTACTCAATTTAGAATTAGTTATTAAATTAATTTTATTATTATTACTGAAATATTTATTCAGAAATAATATTAATTATTAATATCTTTACACTTTCGAAAGTGTATTAGTAATTCTTATTGACACTGACTTTAAAAAATCCATCTATGTATAACCTATAAATATTAAATCTAGAATTAAGAACATATAATTGTTCATATTTTAAAAGTGTTTCTTTACAAATATATATTTTATGATTTTTAAAATTTATTATATTTCTTGTTTTTTTTGATACTAAAGAATGGAATTTCAATAATTAATTAATAAAGTTATTTTATATTATCACTAATCTTTGAATTATTAGTAGAAGGGACTCTAACTTTAGTAACTATCAAGATTTTCTTGGCTTCTTAGGGCTTAAGGTGAATAAGCTATAATGTTAATTTATTGATATATCATACCTTAATCATTATATATGGGACTAAAAGTACTCATTTAAGTTGGTACTTTTAGGTTCCAGGTCATTTGATTCTACATCATTTTTAAAAGGGGAGATAATGATTCCACTGGTTAATATTCTTATTTTGGTTTACATTAAATCTAATTTAACATTTCGATGGAGTCCTAGTTATTGATTCCTTATTGTTGGATTATAAAGCTAAGTAAATAACTGATTCTATCGATTTTAACATCAAGTGTTTTTTTAGAATTGCCAAGTTCTTACCAAATTTGTTTATGTTATTCCATAATTTATTCATTTTATGAGATGATCTCTTAAAATTATGTTTCAAATTTAGTTTATCTTTCCTTTAAAAATACTAATTCTGAATCCATTTATTTTTAAAAATCATATTATTTTACAGCTGACTTCAATTCTTTCTTTACTTTACATTTGGTTTTAATAGGATTACGTTTAATCAATGATAATTGTTTCCTAAACCATTAATATTATCTTACTTATTGCCCCTTTTGAAGAAGGGATGACTAAATATTTCATAATTTTCTGAGTTTCTTGCTTTGATAAACTCATACATATTGAGTTATCTAAGAAAAGATTAATAATGATTGTGTTTGAAGTATTACAAGAGTATTTCATTCTCCATTAATTTTGGTTATAATACAATAAAATATTCTCCATCATCACTCCATTTAATAATCTAGTTAAACTACACCTAATGATATTATAAATAAATTGAGTCTACTTATTCATCTAAAATATCATAAAGCTTAATAATAAAAGCAGGAGTGGAAAATGGGCCAGATTATGTTGTCATAAATATATTATAATTTAATTATTTTTTTTTTAACACAAGAAATTAGTATTATTTTATATTTCAGTGCAATATAATTAAATTTTAATTAAATCTTATATGGAAACAAAAGTAATTTAAAATTAGGTTTAGTGTAAAATCAAATTAGAATAAAATTTAATCAATTTCTCTATATCTCAAGCTTTAAACTCTCCGACATTCTAAATATGATTGTTCATTTTTTCTAAATATTAAAGTTATAATTACTTATAGGGCTAGTTCTACCATGTGCAGTAGATGATTAATATATTCTACTTAAGTTATTCTTACCTGGAGGAGTGAATTAATTAATATTCTATTGAAAAACTGGTGGTATTTAAGCATTACCTTACAAATCTTAATTGGTATTGTTTGGAATAATAATTTGAGGGATATTTAATTTTTAAGGTAACAAACATTTTGATTAAATTTTTGGAGGGGAGGGATATTAATTTGGTTTCTTTTCATTCAAATAATTAGTTAATGGCTCCTAAGTTGACAATCTTGCAGTTAATTTTTTAAGATCTTAATTTTTATGTGGATTATTGAAAAATATTGGTTCTTTGAATCTATTCACAATCATCTTTTAGATTGATATAAAATCAGGTCTTTTATCAATATTTTCATCTATCATTGTTGCAACCAATTATAATAATTATAAAGTGAATTTTCCATGTAAATTTTTTATTTATTAAATAAAATTTAATTAATTTGCTAGAGTATTATACAATAATTACTTCTTTTAGTTAAAAGTTCTATAATAACGATTCCTAAATCATGTACATCATCTTTTATTGCTATTTTATTGGGTTTTTATCCAATTTTGTCTAACAATTTGATTTGTAAATTATCATTTATGAATATTGATTCTGAATTGATATTTGAATGATATCTATTTATTCTTTACAAATATACCATAACATCTACTATTTGTTCAATTATCTACAAAATAGATTTTATTTTTTTACCTTCCAAATTTATACTTCTGTCAAGGTTGTAGATTAAATATATTCCTTTAAAGTTTATTGATAGTAAGCAAAAAAGAATTGCTATGATTAGACTTTACCAATATTTAGTGCTTTTGAACTTGTACAAGCAAAATACTCAATTAAATTAGGATGTTTGAGAGAACTTCTAAAATTATGTATTTCAATAATTGATGAATCTTTTTCAAATATATGTACATGCTATAAATTAATTTAAATTGTTTACAAATGAAAATAATAGAGGCATATTACTTTCTTTGATTTTCCAAAGTTAAATTTAACCTAGACCTGGATGTTGAATCATTCCTTAATCTATAAGTTATTCACTTAGATCTTATGCATAGTTTAATGGTGCATGATAATTTATCAGAGTTTAAAGATTTCCCATTTTAATAAAATTATAACAAATAAAATTTATTTACATTGATAAATAAATCACCTTCTTTTTTTATTAGCATTTTATTCAATTCTAAATATTGGAACATACTAAAAATAATATTTTATATTTACTTTTGTTATTCCATATATAACAGCTAACCATGCACCCACTCCTAATATCAGATACAAATCAATAAATGCTGAATAAAATTTGATAATTTGTCCTTTTAATTGAGATGATGTAAAGAATTTTCTATCTTTAACTACATATTGCATTTTAGTAGTATGTTTAAATAATTATCTTAATAACTATTTTATAATATAACATAATTACAGAATTTAAATCATTAATGAATTTTGAGTCCTTTTATAAATTTACAGGATGTCTATTTGGTGTATTAATAAATTAGTTCAAAGCTTCATCAAATAATTAATCTTAATGTTATTGTTCATATGGTTTTTCATCAACCAATTAACTTACTAAATTGATTATAATTTATTAATTATCTTGCACTTTTGTAGAATTTTATTGAGTCAATAACTTGAGTTATTTCTATGTATATATTCTGATTGTATCTATTTCTTTATTTGAAATATTTGTTGTTTCAGTTTCTTCAATTGTTACATCACATTCAGTCAATTATGTTTAAATTTAATTTAAAAGTGAAGAACTTACTTCAATGTGTAATTTTTCATTCTACATAATTTAATCTAAGATTATTATTGTATCTATAGTAGATAGGATTCTTTAATATTCCTATTTCTTATAGAATTACTTTAATCCATATTCATTTAAAGTTGATGAAGTTGAAATATAAAATATTATATTTCGACTAAAAATATAATTAAATTATTAATACTTTAATCTTTATTAATATTTAAACTCTCTTGCAATCTTAAAAAAGATAGATGATTAAATTCCGAATATATTTATTGGAATTGTTATTTCAGCTGATGGTAAATTTTCATCAATTCCTAACACAATAAGAGTAGAAGGATTATTTTACTTAAAGTTTGATATACTTTCTAATAAATTCTAATATTTTAGATTTTAAATTTACATATGAATCTTCTAATGTAAGTATTTGCTTTTGATCCACACTTGTGACCTATAATTAATATTCTTATTCTGTTTCACTTTGAATTTCCTTATAATGATTATTAATATTCTCATTTTCATATGTGAAATAAATTGGTATTGTTGCTCCCTTAGGACCTACATTCAATATATTAAATACCCAAATTAGTTGTGATTAAGTCCCAAATTTAGGATTCATTATCTTGAGATAATTGATCTAGAATTATTAAAATGCCATTTGGTTTGTTAGTAAATAATTCAGATATTGAATTAGGATTTATTTCTGAAAATTTAATTAATGCCACTTTTCTTGATGACAATTCTGACCAATGAGTTGTGAGCAATTAGAAAGAAGCTATCTTACTTCCACTCCAAAATTGATCTTATTCAATCCCTACCATTCTATAAACATCCAATTCAAATGCATTTATTACATTTAATGTAATTAGGAAGATAGCCAATAAATTATTCATTAATTTATTTATTTATACTTGAATGTTAAATAATTAAGTAATTTATTTCAAAAATATTCAAAGAATTAAATATTATCATTTCAAATTATGTACAATACATATTATTAAGGAGGTATAATATGTCTTTTTTTTAAATAAATTCTTTAAATAATAATCATTTGGAGTACTTTTATTAAATTATATTATTAAATATTTACATCTTTAAATCAATTTATATATAATAAATTCAATTAATCAATTTTGATTTCTTTGAAATTTGATTCTGTGTTATTTACAACTTTTTATTTAAATATTATATCAATATTCTTTCATCCTGTTTTACCTTAAACTAATCTAATATATTTTTGAATATTTATTAACATATTATTTTATTAAGGAATTATTCTTATAAAAAGATGATCTTTTTATTATTGATTTATTAATCTCTTCTATAAATAACATTTTGTTGATTTGTTTATTTTAATTCATTAATTTATACCAAATTGTTTTTTTCAAGTGTGATCACAGGTTTCTCAAATTATAATGTTATGTAATAGTGGATATTAATACATAAGTAAACTAATTTAATTTAGTTAAACTTTATTTACATTTATTATGGTAGTACTCTTGTATGATAAATATCAAAAAATATCCAAGTTTTAGAAAGTTAAATTTGTGTTGTATGAATAAAGACTTGGATTTTACAATCGAATAGGTAGTAGATAAAGGAAACAAAAGATATTAGTCTGAATGATATATATTTTGACATAATTATTTTGGTCAAAAAATGGAATAAGAAAATGATCAGAAATCTTTGTCCCAATTAGGATCTTTGGCTAATTCTTTTCTGTATTTTTATTTTTGCATTGATTGTTCTTATTTGATTTCTTGAACAACTGGTTTACCTTATTAGAATTTCTTCTCAATATCATGTTCTGAGATCATTCTATCTTTAGGAGGAACATACTAAATTATAATTAACAAAGATTTAATACAGGAACTTTTTATAATTCTCTGCTGAACAATTTATCAAAATCAAAATCATCAAACCATGGATTAGCTTTTAAAGCAGAAAATGATGATCCTAATCTAGTTTCTGGTTATTTACTGAGTAATTATTCCATAAACTTTTTAGCCTATCTATCTCTAATGAAAGTAGGGAATTTTAATTATGTATTCATTATCTCTTCATATATTTCATAAGGATCCTAAATTTAAATTAATTAGATACATCTTATTCTTCTGCATAAGGAACTCCTCCACACATAAATTCATACATACAAATACCCATACTCCATAAATCGACATTAAATGAATATCCCTTTCCTAGAATAATCTCTGGTGCCATATAATGAGGAGTTCCAATAATAGTGTAAGTTCTGTAAGCTCTTGATTTAATTAATGGTTTTGCAGTTCCCAAATCAATTAGATACATATAACCTGCATCATTTACCATAATATTTTCAGGTTTTAAATCTCTATACACTATTGATTTTGAATGTAGATATTCTAATGCTAATATCATAGTAGCAACATAGAATTAAGTATCATATTTTGTTAATAAACCCATGTCTCTAATTACCTTAGAAAATAGATCTAAATGTTACATCAAACAATTCCATTCCTCTGATATACTCTACTAAAAAGTAGATAGAAATGTCATCCTTGAATGTTCTTACGAAACCCATAATAAAAGGAAAATTACATTGTTCCAAAACAGTCTTTTCTTACAATATATGTTTTTCTAAATTTTATTCAATAATTGAAGCTTTACTAACAGATTTAAGAGCAAAAACTTTATTAATTGATTTATGCTTAACTAAATAGACCATACCAAATTATCCTTCTCCTAATTTTTTAATATAGATTAAATCTTCTACTGAAATATGAGATGCATCTGCTCTTTCTCCTAATTATTAAATTTTCTTTTCATGAGAATTTTCATTTTTCTTTAATGCAGTTTCTAAATCTCCTCCAAATATCTTAAAGAGAGATTAATATGATATAGTAGCTAATACACCATCTCTAACCATTTCATATTAAGATTCAATTATTTATCCATATTTTTCTTTCATTAAAAATTAATCTCCAAAACATAATCCTTTTGGTACTGAATCTTATTTAGCATTAGTCATAACTCCCTCTAAAACAACAATTAATTTATCACAAGCTTTGCCAGCTTCTAAAATAACCTATCCTTTTTTATAATTATCTATCTTTGCTCTTTAAGCTATTTTTTCAAGTTAAATTTTTGATAATTATTTTAAAACTTCACTTTTCTCAAAACTCCATCTCATAATATTACTAAAAATGATTATTTAAACTTTATCTCCTAATATCTTTGTCAGATTTTCTCTACCCAATGCAACACATTTAACTTCTGTCTCAGCAACACATGTTGCTCCTCTTTTTGATTTTTCATATAAAGCTTATTCTCTAAATATAATTCTCTAATATATACCCAAAACTATCTTTTGCACCCATCTTTCTAATCTCTTTTGTTCCTTTTAAAACTGAAACTTCACCACTCTTAATCACATAAAAAGAATCAGCCTGATCTCCTTCATTTACTATTGCTTCACCTGGTGCAAATTTCGTTGTTATTAAAGCATGTGCAATTGAATCTTTTTGATCTGATGTCATAAATGAAAAAAATGGAACCTATTTTTTTACTAAGATTTAATACTTCATCTATAAATTTTCTATTTTCATCATATTCTTTTAACATCAATTCTTCTATTGTTTTTTTGAAAGTACTACGATCTAATGACCAAAATCCACAATCTGTCAAAGTTCTAATAGAAGCAGATCGAGTAGCATTGTAAAGAAGTGCAATTTCACCGAAATAACTGCCTTCTGCTAAGGTTCGAATTTGTCTATCGTTTATTATAATTTCTACAGATCCTCTTTCAATAACAAAATAGGAGCTTGCCTATTTTTTAGAGATCAATGCAATACTTGATCTCCTTATTTAAAAATAAATTAATTAGTTTTTAAAGTGCAATAAAACATATGTTCTATTAATTTAGCTATTTAATCTTCTGGCAAACTAAAAAATACGAAATGACCTTTAAAACTTTTTCTTATCAAGTCAATGTCAGATTCTACAATATTAGTATTTAGTACATTGCATTTCTCTATCAATTCTTGTAACATTTTCATGGATTTAATGATTTACATCATCTCCACCTCTATATTTTTTTTACTATTTTTTTTATGCTCTGACAACATCTTCTGGAGGTGGTTAAGCTTAAGCTAGTTAAGCATCACTAAATATTAACACTTTATACATCTTTAATTATTCTTCATTGTCTATTGTCTGTTTGTGTTTTTACTCAGGTTAGACTAATAACTATAGATTAGATATATTCATTCTAATACTTTTGGTATTTTTTTGCCAATGAGATCTTCTATTTCTGATGTTGAAGCAGATTTAAGTGAAGCACTTCTCTATTTTTATTCTGGTTCTGCTGCTTATTGAGAAGAATTTGAAGAACCACAACCCATATTTTATATTAATTTAAATATAATTATATTCAGTATTTCTATGTCAATATTAATAATCAACTGAAAGTTAGAGTTAATTGATCTTGCATCTTTAACTCTAAATTAATAATGTTGATCAATAATTTATATTTTAGAGTATTTATTAATTATCGGTTTTGCTTTTTCCAAAGTTATAATATTCATTTTATTTTATACATATTTATAAATTAATTAATCTATAGAATATATTCTAATTAATATTTCTGAAATCAATACTTTTAATTGATGTTTTTGATTCAGATATAAAAAATAGAATAAATTTATTCAAGTTTTCATAACTTATATAAATTATAAGTAATAAATATATATATTTAATTAAGTCATTATAAATTTTACTACTTTTCTTATTGATATTCTATTATCTATTTTTTAAAACACTTTTTCTAAGTTGACAAATTCAAATCCATCTAAAATACTAAATTTTAAAAAATATTGAAATCAATCATTTCATTCTTTTCAAGCTTTAATTCCTCCAAAAAAATGCCTGATAATTAATTTAATAGAATTCTATAATAATTTTTTATTTCTAGAGAATACTATTCATAGTAATGATTTAAACAATTGTCACCATATTTTTCATTTAAATAATACATATAATATAATGCACTAAAATAAAAATAGGTTATTACATTTTCTCGAATTTCTTAAATTTTATTAAATTACTCAACCCTCTTCTGAGTAAATGTGTATATTCATCTTATTTTTATTAATTTTGTAACTTCTAATAATATTCTAATTCAGAAATAACCTTCTATATTGTAGATTCATTTTGACACATTTAATTTAATATTTAAGAAGGATTCTTAAGATGAGGTGCAAAAGGGCAATTGTAAAAGTTTTATCCATGATCTAGATCCCATGGCTATGAACATTTGAAACAAAAGTCATTCCCACAAATGCATGAAATTTACATACATCCTTGAGTTTTCTATATATTTCTCTTACAATTAGGACATACAGATATATCTAATGATATCCAAGATTATTTTGATTCTTTAAATTATGTGATCTCCTTATAGATCTGACAAGTTATAGGATAATGATTTTCTGTTTTACAATTTGCACAAAATTTTAATCCACAATGACATTAATATTTCAATGAATGCTAATCCAATTTATATATATTTTAACATTAAAATCCTTAAAAATAATAATTCATCTATACCTGGACACCAGGTAAAATTTTTATCGTTGTCCAACATCCTCTTAACCAAAATTTCTTTGTAAGACTAATTCGATTCCAAAAATAAATGAGGTAATCTTTCTAGACATTGATATTCTAAACATTTCACAATAGGTATAAAATTTGATAGTTAAATTTCTATCATTTGATTCCAACAATCTTTACAAAACATATGTTAACACTGTAAACTATAACATTCCATATTTTCAGATGAGCATAATATACATAACTCATTCTTATGATATTTTAAACATGACTCTCTATAGATTCCAATTAATTTTAAGTCTTCTTTATAATCATTATTAGTATTTAACAAATTAAAGCAACTCTTAATCTTCTCTCCTTTAAAATTACAATATATAAATATCTTAGAATAGTTTAGTTATATACATTCAACACTATTTAAATGCTTTCTTTAGTATTAATTTATTCATTCGCAATTTTTGTTTGAAGTTCTTGATAAAGCTCAGGTTGCATTTACAATGTCAAATATTCTCTTCTTCCATGCACTTATTTAATTGACATTGTTTTAGAAAATTTTGATCGAACTTCACCTTTTACACTTCTAATTACATGCTTTTCTTATGAAATGAATTCTGACTCCTCATAAATATGATGCTTAACACAGGCTTAACCCATTTTATTTAATATATTTATATATTCAATTTACTTTATATTTATTTGGATATAACTAATCATTTACAAATTCTAATAAACTTCCTTTAATTAGATCATTCATATTAAAAAATAGATTAAGTTGTTATACTGTTATAACAATAATATTATAGTTATTATTTTAGACAGCATATTTTAAGCTATCAAATATAAATAAACACTTCATATGATACTAGTTATTTGTAATTATAATAATCTACTTATATTTTTTATATGAAATAGTTTAATAATTTATATTACAATAAGGATTGTTCATAACAAAGTGAGAATTTAGTAATAAATTTAAAGGAATATGAATTTTAATTAATTTTTTGATGATTGTAAATCAAAACATGGACTTTTAAAAGTCTATTGATATGTATGACTAAGATTAAGCCTAGTTGAAAATCATGGTAACAAATTAAGCTGCAGAATTTGGGCATTGAGTTTTTGCACAACCTAAAAGTTTTCCTGTAGCAAAACTCTTATTCAAGCATGTCTCAAATTATTCATAAGAATTATCCTCAGCAATATGAGACGTTAAATCTTTTAAACAAGTGGTTAATTGCTTGGCACTATAATAGTGATATTCCACTGTTAATACCATTCACTTGATTCCATACATTCCATAGCTGTACCCTTACACATAGCAGGATTGCATTATCTCATGTTGAGACAATTAGATAGAGTAATTATGAAAGTTATCATTACTAGACTTTTCATCATTATTTTAAAACGAATTTATATATTATTAATATTTAGAAAATACTTCAATTTACATATCTTGTTGTCTTATATTTTTAGATTTTCACTGTAGCTTATGTAATGACAATTTTATTCGAATTTGTACGTAATCTAATATTAATATCATTATTTTTTATTAGGCAATAATTCTTTTTTATTAAAGACATTTTTTCTATAATTATGAATGAAGAATTTGCTCTAACAAACCTTCATGTATTTCATTATCATTTATATTAAATATATTTTCGTTGTTGAGTTGAAACCCTTATGACTCTTACCAATAAGGCTTCTTTCAACTTTATTGACCTTTCACATTATCTAGTATATTATGCTAATATCTGTTTCTTAACAACTCATTATTTGATTCTTCCCTTGTCATTCATAACCAGGTAGTTGCCTATAACCAAAATATCTTTAGAAATATTTTTTCCTTTAACCCTATATTAAAGCATACCTATTTATTAAAGAGAAGTTCTATTTTTATTTCATCTTATCTATAATATAATATTAATATCTAAAATCAAAGTTAATTGATCATATTTATTGAGTTTCTTATGTGGATTTTCAGCTAGAGCAGCTTAATATATATGAAATATTAAGAATTTATTTTTTTCAATTAATCATCTTTCAAAATAAATAATTCATAAAGATATCTTTACAATAGTTGTATAATTTTTTACTTAGTGATAGTATTTTACCTAATTTTAAGATTTTCAAAATATTCTTCTGAATAATTATGTATCTGTATGTTTGGTCTTTTTTGTAAAATATGAAATGATTATTTGATGTAAATATAAATATATCAATAAATAGAAAAATCTTTAATTGAAAATCATTATTAGAAATAGGTGGCAGTTCTCTACTTATATAGTCGATGATGCTATTTGAGATTTTTATAATGCGAAACATCAGCTTAGAAATCTATGAAGGATTCTCTTGTTTTGTATAAGAAATCATTAATTTTTTATCTTATTGTATTTTCCTTAGGTGATTCAATAATGTGCAGACTACATTTTTTTTCGAACATGTTTTATATTTAAACTTTTTATTATGGAACAGTTATAGGAACAGGATAACAGGTTTTAGACATTCTTAAATTATTTTTAACTTCATGATGTTGACCAAGTATTTCTTGTTCCTATAATTTCATTAAACTAAGTTGAATATGATGATAGGCACTGTTTTCTTCAGGATCATCTTTAAGTATATCATATTTGTCTGAGATCATTTGTACTAATTGTGATTCTGATCTTATTTACTTTCTCTTAATTGGTTTAGATAATAACTCTTTAGCTTTTATAATTAATTAGTTTTCATCCTCTTCTTAACATTATTCTGGTTTATAAAATATAATTCTTGATTAAGATAATCTTTTCTTTTCGAATGGTGGAATGGAACTTTTTTTCTTATTTAAACCTAAATGAGAAACAATATTTAGTATTCTTTTATGTCTCTCAATATTATTATCATTTGACATAATATATTATAATTCGTTTTATGAAACTAATAACAGTGTATTTGTTATTGATGATAGGATATTCACAATTATTGGAGAAGTATTAGATAATAGGTAATCCAAAACCAAGTTTAGTGAGTATTCTAACAGAATTACAAACATAAATAAAATCAGGTGGAGCATAAACTACAACAATAGCATTTTTGGATAATTTAAAATCAACAATAGATGAAGAATAAATTAGACATGATTAATTATATACTTAACAAAGAAATTAATGTTCATTGGAATTAGATTTAAGAAAAAAGGATATAAAAGATGCTGAATAAGTTGGTTCTAGAGCAAATGAATAATTAGAAAATTGTTCTACTTCTAATAATAAAGCAAGATCTGAATTAGATAATAATTTGGAATCTTAAAAAGTACTTTAATTAATTCTAAATAGACAACAGATAGTGATATCAAAATTTTGAAAGGTATTAGAGATGAAGCAGCAAGATTATTTTCAAATAAAAGAAGAGATCATTTAGATGCTTTAACATCACTTTAATAAGTATTACTTACATTAGATGGATTTACAGGAGGAGATTGTTCATTAGCTGAATTAGGAAAAGTAGCAATGGCTTTTATTTAAACAGCTGTTATGGCTAGGAATGATTAACCTTTAGTAGATATTTCTGATATTTTTGCATAAGTAGCAACTGAAAATGGAGGATATAGAGAAGTTTATGAAAAATTAAAGTAATTAATTGTCAATTTTGAACAAACTTTATAAAAGAATTTATAAGGTTATTAAGATGTTGAAGATTTATAAATTTAGGAATATGATGATCGTAATATTCATTTGGTTGAGTATTTCAATAATT
>JPFL01000015.1:79344-117964 GCA_000733385.1 Paramecium biaurelia
AAAAGAACAGAATAATAATTAAGAGATCATATAACAGCTATGAGTATGTGTATAAATTAATAAACAGCAATAGTAGATACAGCAAGAGGAAAAAAGGTATATTTAATTTTATAATTAGGTGAGAAATCTTTAAATGTTAGATTCAGTTGATAAAATGTGCAAGGATTTCTTATCAGAATATGAAAAGGCAAGTCAAGTAAGAAAGGATTAGATTGATCTCATAAATCAAGTGAAATAATCTGTTTATGATTTCTACTCTTAAAAACCATAAGCTGCTTGTCCAGGAGGTGGAAGTGATTGAATATTATAATATTATTTTTATTAATAAATTCAATTCTTGTTTATTTATATTTATGATCAACTATCGATTATGATGATATTAAATTTAATCTATTTGATGCCTTTAAACTAAAATTATAATATTTAATGATATATTAATATTCTTATATATATTTAATTTCATTTACTTATGGGAAATGGATTTGACTTATAAAGAGAAAGTGGCTTATTTATTCGTACCAAATCACCATTTTATGTTGCAGGTTAAGTTGTTTCGGGTAGATTATGAAGTAATTTAGGCAATATTTACTTAAATGTTGCCAGAGGTACATTCCCTAGTTCTACAATTTACTTGAAAGTTAGAGGATCTGAAAAAGTACAATGGGTAGAGAATCAAACAAATGTTACCTAATATTATGATAATTAAAATGAATTCTATTAACACAAAATTACAGTGTACGAAATTTCATAAGAGTATTTCTTCAAATCATTTACAGATTGACACAATAAGGACAATACAACTTTCCATTTAAATTCAAATTAAAAGAAAATTTACCAGCATCGTTCAAATATTCAGAAAATGAAAATGATTTATAATGCAGAATAAGATATAGTGTTAAGGCTGAAATAGTCTCATCAGATCAAAATATTAAATATCTTAAATGTAAATAAGAATTTCTTGTCAGAGAACCTATAAGGGATTAATCCAATAAAAATGAAGGATAATAAATTTTACATTCATTTTTTTGTATACCATTGGGAGTAAGTTTTAATTAAATATCATTGAGAGAACTTCCTTCAGATGTCAATTTAGTTAACCATCTTATAAACCTAATGAAAATGCTGAATTGCAAGTAGAAATTGATAATTCTCAATCAAAAGTTGGCATAACCACCATCACAGGGACTTTGATAAACACATTAAAAATTGTGAGCTAGTCAGGTCACACTAAATTGATACGTAGAACTTGTGGAACAACTATGACTCCAGGACTTCAAGCAGGCTAATCTGCACTAAACAATCAAAGTAGGAATATGACCTTAAAATTAATTGATTAAACCACCAATTAACCTTTACTACCAACTACAAATGGAAAGTTTGTGAAGAATAATTATCATTTCTCTTTTTCTGGAGATTAGAATGGAACATGCTTATATTAAACAACAACTCCAGGATAAGAATATCCAATTATGATTGTAGCTAATCCAATACCAATTGATAATACACTAGTCGAAGCTCCTTCTGGGTGGAATCCAAAAGTTATAAATGTAAATATTAAATTTACTATTTTATTTAGCTTGATCCTATTACGTTTAGCGATTCTTCAATTTATTATCGTACCTTTTTGATTCCATAATAAAATCAGAATTCAGAGAGATCGAATCTAAATTAGCCATATAATGGATGAATTAAATAAAACATAAAATTGTATCAAAAAAGTTATTCTTGATTCTAGTTTAAAAATTAGTATCATCAGAAACTAATATTGAAATTAGAATACATTAACAAATGGTTATCCTTATAAGTAAATCTGACTATCAGGTATATGTAAATGTTATTATTTAAATAACAATAATAATTATAATTAAAATCTCATATGGGTTCAATTTGTGGAACCAATAATAAAAGAGTAATTCCAAAAACAAAGAAGGCACATTTAGGATTAAGATCTGGGTAAACGATTTCGTCTTAATCGGTGTTCTAATAACAATTAAATAAAAAAACATAAGAGATTAATCAAATTCATAAATTGGATATCTAGGATGAAGATTTAGTGAACTGGGATGATCCAATGAAGCACTGTACTAATCTATTGAAACCAAAAGGATATAAAGTTGCAAGAATTTTAAAGACAACAAGTTCATCAATTACAGCTGAAGTTCTAGATGTAACTTAATTATGAAATAGTTTAGGGTTTTGGAACATAATTAATATTTAAAAGGTCTCTTTTTGATAGCTTTGATAATGCCTCTAATAATATATCATATTTGTATAATATGAATAAGGTTAGTACAGATGGTTTATTAAGGTTTACTTCATTAACAATAAGTCAATTTGAATCAATTAATGTTTAATTAAGGCCAGATAAAACTCTATATGCAATAGATAGAATGATACCAAAATACAATACGTTGAGTGACTCTTTAGAAAATTTAAAATTAGAATCTCTAATGTAGAGTTTATTAATTTTGGAATAAGTTAGTGATGCATTAAATTAACTTCATAAAGAGAAATTTGCATATCGTTTCTTAAGACCTGAGAGTATCTTAACAAAAGATGGTAAAAAATTTCTATTAAGTAATCCATCAATTTAAATTAATAATAAAGAATAAGTATTAAATAAAAATATATTTTTAGAAAATTATCAAACATTTTGTTTAATAAGAAAGTGATTACTACATTTATGATTGTGTGATATTTTCATTATTATTTCTGTTTCTGGTTGATCATAAAATTTACACTTTTGATTCTCTAATAGAACTTAGATTGAATTAAGATGAGTGGGAAGGGTAAATATATATTTAGTTAATCAGTTTAGATTAGTTGATAACTATAAATAGTCAATTGCATCTCAATTTGAAAATGATGTGCCTTAAATGATTATGCAGTTAATTGAATAAATGAGTGTATTTGATAAATTTGATATTCCTAAAATGAGTGAGATAAATCATGCAATTAGAAGTGTTCGTTAAAAAGGAATGTAAACATATTTTAAGAATGATTCACTTGGAGCATATTTATAATATCATAAGGAAAAGACATTACCTGACGCATCTCCTTGGTTATATTTTACAAAAGCAAATCAAATTCATTTGTATAATTATGAAACAAATAAATTTCATTTTTTGAAGGTTTATAGAAAGAAATAACCATTCAAAATAGAATCTGATGTAGTATATCATCCAATTGAAGATAAATTCTTTTTTTTTAGTCATAATACATCTACATTTTTATTAAAAGTTTATGATGAATCACATGATAGAGGAAGTATTAGTTAAAAGAGAGAGGTGGAATTATTTAGAAATATAAAGAATGTTAAATTTGAAGATCCATAATTATTAGTGATTAATTTTGCAATGGAAGATGATATGAATTAAGATTAGCCTTTAGAAATAATTGAAGATAAGAAAGAAATTAAAAAAGGCAATAATAAATAATAGTAATAATAGTAGAATGTCTTAGATTAAGAACCAAAATTATTATCAAAAATTATGGTAATGAATTAATAATAATAACTTGATGAAGCAACTTAAGAGGTTTATTTTAATTCTTTTGAAGTTGCATTTAATTTAGAATTAGTAAAAAATGATAATGAAGAAGATGTCTATAATTATGGAGATGATGAATATATAAGCAAAAAAGTTATTAAGATTTATTAAGGACCTAAGAATTATTAATGGCATAGAAGTTCTTTTCATTTCTTTGATCCTCATAATAATTTTATTTATTGTATACCTGATTATAATAATGTATTTTAAAATGGAATTAGATATTGTTATTATGATATTTCAAAAAGAAAAGGAAATTTCAAAGAAGGTTTATTAAGATTTGCTTGTAGTACTGATGAAGTATTTAAGTAATTTTGTTTATTAAACTTCAAAATTAAACATATAGTATTTTGTATAGAAGTTTAACATGGAGTATTTTTAATGTAAGCATCCAAAAATATTTTAATATTGGATTTTAATTTTAGATGTTTTTATTCTTTGGCTTCTCTTACTTAATTATAGAATTACAAAGAGAATAACAAAGAAAATCCAATTTTATATCAGAATGCTTATGAAATTAGAAACCAACCTTTTGAATTAAAATGTTTAGATGCTGGAGGACATAATTATTTATTTTAGAATGGATATTTGCATTGTTTAGCTAGAAAGGAGATAGAGACAGTTCATTGTGTATATAATATACTTCCAAATTAAGCATGTATAGAATTATTAAATTGTTATTCTTTACATACGAATTAAGACTTATTACTTTTCATTCCTAAAACTCTAAGTTTTGTTGTAAAAGCATAATAAAAATAGGTAGATGAAAGTGTGTTTAGAAGATATTCAAAGGTATAATATAAATATTATTTCTATATTAGCATGTTAGATAATATGGAGTGATTAAAGATTTGTATGCAGATCATAATGAAGCTTATTTAAGTGCTGAAACTGTAGAAGAAAAACAAAAGTTTTATTTACATCAAATCAAAGTTGAATCTTTAATTGAAGTTTCCATGTTGTTCCAAGCATTTAATAAGAAGATTCAATCAGAAATTTTATTGACTCCTATTGAATATTTTGCATCTTCAGAAGAAAGTAATCAAAACTTTTATCTTAGAAAACTCGTTTTACATGTATTATGTTAATGAGGAAATTTCAACTACTTTAGATTCTGAAGTAGAAAATAGAAAACTTTATAAAAATCCTTTTGAATCAAAAGAATTAGCATTGATTGTAAAAATTATCTTTAAGGCTTTAAAAGAATTGAAAGATAATCATATGGAACATGGAAATTTATCTACTAATAGTTTATGTTTTACTAAAGCTGGAATTATTAAAATATCAGGTTGGTATGTAGCTAATAGAAAGAATTTCTCTACAGATATTGATGATGCAGTCAAAGTTTTGTATTGTCTAGCAACACTTTAAAGAATATAAGATATAGATACAATGGATTTTTCAGATCCTTAAATAACAGCTTATGATGGTTTAAGTGAATTTTTAAAATCAACTTACAAATTACCTAAAAAAACACCTTATATCAATATTTTGAATTCAGCCATGAATTTGAGTAAATAATTAACAGCATAAAATGTTGATTTCAATGATATGTAAAGTAAAGCTTAAGCAATCTTATGGGTTGGTTATGGTCAGAACTATATTATTATAACTCCATTAGAAAATATGAAAGATCCAAGATTTATGAAAGTCTCTATCTTAAAACCAAATTAAACTAATTTTAAAATCTCTAAACACTGCATGTTTACATTTAATTTTATTGATGTTATTTATATATCTGGAGCTATTAAAGAGGATATGAAAACTTAACACCTTTATGAATGTGCATATAATAAGCACAAGGATACATAGACTGTTACTTTAAAGAGATTGCCTGACATTCCAGCTCCTGTCTTGAGTCCATCCTTGTTATATGCAGAAGGGAAGATCTATGTGATTGGAGGATATGAACTTGGAGAAAATCTGAACAAATAAATAACTGATAAGGTCTTTGTCTACACTATTAAGACCAAATAATGGTAACATTATTATTCTAATTAATTTCATTAGGAAGCCTTTAAAAAACCTACCTATCAATATCTATGGAGGAACAGCACTACATGATGCAGATAAAAATATTATATATTTATTTGGTGGTGTTTCAAGTGAGATTGATCTGACTTCAGATAAACTTATCTATTTTACTTATGATATACTGAAGGATAACTGGGAATTCAATGTTGATTTATCATATAAATCCCCATTTATAAATTCAAGATTTACAAAGCCTATTGTTGATATGGTAAGTCCAAAATTATTCATATCCTATTACAAAACTGAGGAAGAGTTTTTTATAGAAGTTTTTGAACTTGTCAAAGCTGGTGTTAGCTTGAAATTTAAAATTAAGAATCCTATTGGGAAAAAGAAAAATGAAAAAGAAAATTTAGAAGCTTATGCTGAAAAAACACCTAGAGATTATGAAAGAACCTTGCAAGATGATTTGTCAATGGCTATTTACAAAGATTCTATTTATGTTTTGGATGAAGAGACTTAGAACCTCAATATTTTCAGAATCAAAGATGTCTTTCATCCTTAAATCGATATCGTTAAATGTTAAATTAGAGATAGCAATCCTATAACAATCCATTTAGTTTAATAAGAAGTTTAATAATGAATAAACCTTTAATTTGATATAAAAATTTAATCTGCATATATATTATATAGTCAGCTTAATTAATTATTATTTATTTAAGGAAATATTTGAATAAGTTTCTTTATTAAATCATTTTTTCTATTTACTCCCCAAGGATTACTTATATATTTAAGTTCTATCATCCAGAAAAATTAAATAGCCTAGATAATTAATCATATATATTCATTTTCTATAATTTAAATTTCATAAATCAATTGTTATTTTTAATTCTAAAACTTTATTATATCATATTATTATTTTGAAAATTTCAAAGTTAAGATAATATACTATATTTTGTCATTCACAAATAAAATAATATGTTCCGAGTTTATTTGAACAGGATTAACAATAATGATGAGCATCTTTGCATTACTTATTTATCATATACTTAATACTCTCATACAAAAAGGTAAAAAAAACAAAAAGAAAAAAGGAGTTAAAAACATTAAACAACAACAAAGACAGCTTCCCCATCCAGGTTTTGATTCTACTTTTGATATCATAACATTCTAACATTTTTCACATTTTAGAACTTAAGGTTCTCTACTATAAGGTATGGAGGGTGCTAGTAAAATTACTTAGTACTATCATATAACTATACATCTATCCTCTTTTTTGAATTCTTAATTTTTGAATGATTAATTATCATCATCTACCTCATTAGGTTGATCTAATTACTTTTTTTGTTGAATCATTTCATATTGCTGTTATCGCTACTATATTACAAAATGTTATGACAAAGGTTATTGAATAGGTTATCGAAAATTATCATTTACCTCTTAAGCTAAATTCAAATTTTAGTTTATTTATGATGCAGGTAATCTTGTCTTTAGAGGAACATCCTCTTAATCTTAATTATTTTATCTCATTTATTAAATTATAGAGGCTATTGGCACATCATCACCAGTGGCCTAAGCTTATGTTGATATTTGGGTTTTATTTGACATAAGGATATTATATATTTCTATAATTTTTGTTTTTTAGCAAATTTTATTTCTCTCTTTTAATAAAACAATTTAATGATACTAAATTCTTAATATTCTATGTTTAGATGATTTAAATAGTTTTGCTGGGATATTTCACTTTATTGAATAACAAATACTTTCAAGATAATTAATCTTTAAAATGGACTATTATATTTTAATAAAATTAGGATGATTTCAACAAACTGAAATATTAATTGGTATATATAGGTATAAAATTTAATAATAATTGTAAATTATATCTTCTCATTTTTAGCTTTTAAAATTTCGAATCAAATTTATAAATGTACTTCATATATCATCCAAATTTATTTGAGAAACTTAAGTCACTAATGAAAATATTGAGTTCGTCATTAGATTTAAATTAATTCCAAATATATTGAGATTCAAATCTTAATTATAAATGATTTTTTAACATGAAACAATTTCAATTTTCAATTGATCTTATTGAGTTTACATTCTTAATATTTTAGATCTATTATCATACGCTCATTTTTCAAAAACTCTATGTTGCTTTTATTAGATTTTATTATATTGAATTACTTGTTAGTTATGAGATAATTTATACAGAACACTTTCAATTTTCTATTAGATTAGATAATACTATATTTATAGATTTAATATTAAATTAAAATTATAAATATATATATATAAATTACTATTCATCTTTTGGAGGTAGAACCAAAGGCAATAGGAAATTCGAGATTTAGCTTGGATTAGTTGCTGATAAGATTTGAATTGTTATCGTAATATGTTGGAGAATTTTATTTGCTTTCAAAAATACTAACTCTTTTAGAATATTTGTCAAATCTTATGACACTTTTGATTATTGATTAATCTTGTATATTATATTATCCAACCCCAACTGAAGCTTCTTAATCTACGTATTTTGTTCTCCCTTATTGTTTTCCTAAAGGTTAAACTCTACTTTCTGACTATTTGAAAACACTTGGTAACTCATAGGAACCAGGACCTGGAACATCTTATATTTTCTATAATTTATCTCTAAGGAGAAAGAGTTCTAAACTTTCTAATGATTATAATTTTGGTGGATGTTTCAGATATTGTTAACTTGTAGATTTTTTACTGATTGGTGATTATGATCCTAAATAAAGTGATTGGGAATCATTTAAAGATTATTTTGAACATCTTTACAATTTCTATAATTTAACAAGTTTTCCTTTTTTAATAGTTGAACGTACTTAAGTGTCAAATTCATGATTAAATTCATTTAGTTTATTATCAATTCTACCCTGTTTTTTGAGTTCTTAATAGATTTTATTTTATCTAACTCTTTAAATTCCACTTGCATAACTATGAAGAGGATAATTTAAATCAATTTTTCTATCAAAAGATAACTACGAATCATTTTGAGGATATGATTCATTTTTTTTATGAAGACCATGTTTATCTGGATGCATAATAGGTGCTGGTTTATCTAGTTTATTAATAATATCATAAAGTCCCACACCAGGATTAAAGTTATCTGAGTTTGATTCTTTTTTTCCTTTTAAAAACATATATATATATAATTATTAATTATTTGACATTATCAAAATATATCTATATATCATGGATGGATATATTAAAATAAATTAATTATGAAAATAATCAAGATTATTATACATTGAATTTTTTCAGTAAAGAAAATAATCCTAATTCATTTTCAAATTTTTGTTTAGGTTAAACAATGTATTTGATTTAATAACAAAGGAGTGACTAAAAGATTTGTTTTTTTTTCTAATTATGATTATTTTCTAAATGAAAATTTGAGTAAGTTCAATCATACTATTCTTTTTATATATTAATAAATAATTATTTATCAATATCAATTTGTAATACTACTATTTATTTCATAATAAAGATTCCATAACTTTCATCATGGCTCTTTCTGCTCCTTATTCATTCCAATCTTATATGGAGATCCAGAAATTTTTTTTATCTTTCATTACATTAGATAGAAAAGAAGCACCAATGAATACATTATATTTTCTTCTTGCGGGATCCTAAAATAGAAAATTTAAATTTAAATAAGTACCAAGACTTTAATTTTTATCTTAGAATTAGCAGCATATGCAGTATTTCCTTTTAATACAGTTTCTTCAAAAATGGATCTTAATTAATTTTATAATCTTGTTGGAAATCCTGGGAACATAGTAGTACCTCCACTTATTAGTATATTTTCATAAAAGGTCTTCCTTGAATCAATAGGAGATTTCTAATTATAATATAATATATAAATTACTTGAATGGCATTGAATACAATATCAGCACATCCAGGTGCATCTTTACCAAGTAACCATGGAGAAAACAAAATCTCTGGAGCCATATATCTTTCTTGACCAATCTTTACTTTTCCTCCATCAGGTAATCTAAATGTACTCTCATGACATGTAGTTTCTTATGCCAATTTAGTATCCATTTTGATATCAGAACTTACAAAACATAATGCTTCTTTGATTTCTCTAACTAATTCAAAATCAGCTGAAGAATTGAAGGCATATCCTCTTTAGAATAATAATTTGACTAGTTGATCTGTAACATGTCTTCCTGCAATATTCATTCTCTATGCTCCTTAATTCAAACAAAATCCATCAAATACTGGCATACAATGTGTGACACCATCTCCTGCATCAAGTAATAAGGCTGTTCTTAACCCTTCTGCAAATAAGGGAAGCAAAGCCTGTATTCCTACATTGAGTTAAGCAAATCCAAATTTCTCAAACTTGATTTCTGCCATCTTCTCTCTATTTTTTTTTGGATTTCCTGCAGCTTCTGTCATCAATACAGTTTAATTTTTCGGATCAATGCCTAACTTAATAATAATTATTATAATCTTCTTACTTTCTTATAACCATAATCCCAAATTAATTCCATATCATCCCAATTTTTAACAACTCCTTCTTCTAAAGGATGTGTCAATTCTAATAATCCTCTATATGGCTAAGCTTCATCTCCTATCATTATATCCTAAAACTATGATGATTTCTTAATACTTTTAAATTGGCATCATCTAATTATTCATCTGCTCTTAGTGTTGGTCTTCCTACCATAGCTGGAAATGAATGAGATGGAAAGTTATCACCTGCAAATCCGATCTTTAGATATCTAACAAAGATTTATAAATATACCCTGTTCCTGAATCTTCAATAATTGGATTAGACATTATTTTTATTATATAAATATATCTATAATTCAATATAACATTTTAATATTATATATTCTTATATATCGCAATTGATATGATTTTCTAATTTCATATCCTAATCTAAAGTTAATACTTGACTATTAAATATTATTATATTTTTATATGCAGTCATTTCTTATGCAACCAAATGCTCATTAAAAAACAATGATAGAACAAAAAACTAGTTTAACTCCAGCTTTATATTAAAGTGCAAGAACAATAAGACCATCCTCATTTTTAAATGAGGCTGATTTTCATCTTCCATTAATATCTCCTTAAAAAAGAATAGTTACTGATTATTAAATAATAAAATAAACTATGCCTAGAAGTGAAGCCACAAGTCCTGTGTTTAGGAGAACATAAATTCAAGATGGTTAAGAGGATCAATTTTTATTTGTTAAAAATACAGTCAGAAAACTAAAAAAATAAAAACTATTTATCAAAGATAATCATCGATCTCAGTAATTTCTGCCTCAAATTGAAGATCATAGTGAAAGAAATGTCCATTATTCTACTCCTAAAAATAAAATTTCCACTCTTAATAGTATTCCAAATGATTTACAAGATTTGAGCTCTCCTATTGCAAAATAAGGTACTCTTATAGTAAACAAAGAAAGTCAAATTCAAATGATTGATGATAGAATTCACTAAGAAATTGATTAACTACATCCACTTCATCATTCCTCACTTCCTGAATAAACTAATTAATCTAATAATATGCATAAATAACCACAGCATAAAAAAACAGTCTCCTTTCGTTAATCAATATTTGTGATTGATATAAATAATGGTTAAGTTAGCAAAGATCAATTATCAGAAAATTCTAAACCATTATAGCACATTTAAAAACCAGAAATTAAAGAAGAATAATAGGATGATGATAAAAAAATAAAATTTCGAAGAGCAAGAAATTTTCATTTGAGTGATAAAATGGCCTGATTATAATGAACATTGATTTATTAAATTCATTAAAATTTTATATTTCAATTAATTAATAAATTATTAACTTAGTTCTATTGTAATTTATTCGTTTTCATAATTCTAATTATTTATATATATATTTATATATAAAGAATTGAATAAATTAATATCTTAAATTGATAATTTTGATGTTTTCATTAAAGATTCAAATTGGTTTTAAGAGTAACTTTCTTAAAATTCAGTGCAAAAAATAATTTTAATTATTTGTAATCCAGATATAAAAATATGTCATCATCTCTTGATTACAATTTTTTTTATTTCTTCTATTAAATATTTACATTCAAATATCTGTTGAACTTACAAAAAGAATTTCTTATTTCAATTTAATTTTTTTGTGAAGAGGGAAATATAAAAAAATTTATTATTAATTTATTTAAATTTGAATACAAATTAATGAGAAAAGGAACCAAAAAATAAAATAAAAAGCAATCACAACTATAATCAATAGATGAATATAAGTTAATTAATATTTTTGGTATCTATCAATTCATATATATATAGATATGATGGAGGATCCAGATATGAAATAGTTTTAAGTAATATTAAAATTAGAAGATTAATTATAAGAAAGTAGTTAGATTGTATTATTAAGCTTTCTTAATTTCTACTTGAAATTAGTTGGTTTAGATTAATGTAATCAATATTTAAAGGGAATGAATTTGGAGAAAATTAATTTAGAAGAAATCATTAGCAAATTAGAATAATTATAAACAGAAAATCAATAAACTTTAATAGATGAAGAATAATGTTTAAAAGTAGAGAATAATAAAAAGCTTATTCAATTTTTTGATACTTTATTCTCAACTTAAACAGAATTACCATTTGAATGTGAGAAATTCTTTTAATATACTTTTAATTGGTTGACAACATTATCACAAACTAAGTTTAGAACTGCAAGATTAGCAACAATTGAAATCATTTCAATAATTATGAATTCCATACTTACTTGTTTAGAAATAAATAGTAATATTTAACCTTTATCATATTTTTAGAAAATAAAGATAAATAAAAAGAGATGTTATAATTTATAAATAATATTTTCGAATACTTAGTAACAAATAGAACTTAAGATGTATAATCTGCAATTAAAAAAAAATCAATATAAATACTTTTTAGTGCTTTTTTAAATAATTCATTTCCAAATGATCCATACCATAATTAATTAGGTTATTTATTTTTAAGTGAAAATCATGAGTGTAGAGAAGCATCAATGATAGAGCTTGAAAAGATTTATAAATATTTAGTAGAAAGAAAAAAATCATTATAATCTATTCTGGAATTCTTGAAAGGGGAATAAGAAGCAATTTTGAGTATAATTTTTGATCCAAATGAAAGTGTTTAATTAAGATTGATTAATTTTTTAAAGGTAATGAAAATAACAATTATATTTTTAAGGCATTATCATAATCTACTAAAATTAGTTAAGATTTCTTTGGTCCAAAAACTTGTTAAGCATTTATTAGAATATTATTTTCAAAAAATTTAAGAATTAGATATGATTCAACTTCTATTTTACATTTATTTGAAAAACCAATTAAATCAGTTGAAAAATTAGCTGAATTTTATTTGAAATATGCACCATTTGAACTATAAACTTATGAAGAAAGCTTCAACTTTATAATATCTTTCATTCATAGTCATCCATTTGTTACTTTACCAGATCAATATGCAGTATTCTTTGATTGCAATTAAGGAGAAATATTTTAAAGTTTAGGATTATATTTTTATGCTTCATTTCTATAATATGAATTTATATATACGAAATTTTGGTGGTTGGAAGAAGCAGATGGACCTCCTTTATATAATGAAGCATTCACAAATTATTTTATTAGCAATACAAAAGTTTCATTAGATTTGATAGATGAAGTATATTATTAAAACTATATCTATTGTAGAATTTATAGTTGCCATATTTACATATTTATGCAAATTTGAATTTCAAGATTATACAGAGTAAATTTATTAAGTCAATTTTTGGAAGTGCATAGAAGATATTTTAAAAAAGTTAAAATATTTAAGTTATCAATTAATTATGCAAAATGGTTTATAATTGTAGTTAGGTACTTTAAGATTCAGAGATTGTAAAAGATAATATGAAAGAAATAATAAAATATTCTTAAAAGATATTTAAGGAAAAATTAACATAAATTACAATTTAAAAGATTGAATGTTTAATTAAGACTAATTTAGTGAATCCAAAAATTATTTTAAATCCTTTTAATTTAATTTTTGAAATTAAAGATGAAAAGAGTGTATTAATTGTAGCTAATTTACTTGCATCAAGTTTATAAAATTATTTAAAAGTTTTATTAAATCAGATAAAGAATTAAGATATTGAAACAGAAAATGAATATAAAGAAATACGTGAATCATTTTATAATTATTGTTTTTCAATTTTAGAAAATAGAAATAAAGAGAAATTCCATCTTTAAATATTATAATTAGTTATAACTAATTTAATATATACAAATAATTTTAAATTATAAAGATTAGGTTTAAATCAAGATATTCAATCATAAACATATTCTTTGCTTTATATATATATGCATGAATTTGTATTTACTGAATTGATAAGATAGTGTAATAAAGATGAAGATAATAATAATAATGAAATAAGAAGAAAAAACACAAATTCAATAATAGAGAATTTACCTTAATTAAGTGTATAATAAATGGAATTACTTAATAATTCTATTAAATTAATTAATTAATGTCCTTCAATTTTATTGAATAAAGAATTTGGAATTTAATATTTAGCTTAAATTTTAGAATTAATGAAAAATCATAATTATTTTAGAGATTTAAAATCATCAATTACTTAAGCTCTTTAATAATCATTATAAAAAGTAATTGAAAATGATTAAGTATCAAGAAAGGATGAATTTTGGAAATTTATGAAACATTATTCATAAATTAAATAATAATAATAATCAGATGATTTGTTTAATGAGTTTGTTAAATTGTGTATCAATACTTATTTAACATCAGTTACTAAATTAAATATATTTGAGAAAAGAATGAAATTCATAAATAATTGTGCAGAAATGATACAATAAGGATTTTAAGATATTGATAATCTACATCTATTTGGATTATTAAATTTCATATTTCACAAACCAACAAAACTCTTAAAGATTTTATAAATAGATAAATTAACTTATCAAAAATTTTATGCATTTTATGAATCTAAAAGTTAAGAATTTCATCAAAGTAATAAACCTGAAGATTTTAAGAAAGAAGCTATTAAACAAGAATATTCTTTTAGAAATAAATTAAAATAATCAAGTGGTTTAACAAAGAAGGATGTTAATAAAATTGTAAATTAAGTTTAAAAAAGTGGATAAAAAGAGAGTGTAGATCGAACAAGTAATAGGTTGAGTATAGAAAGCAGAATAAAAAATAATGATAAAGAAAGAAAATAATAATAATAATAATAAGATTCTGATAATGATGAAGAAGAAATGGAAATACCATTTTCAAAATCTATGATTAAATGATTATTTTATGTTTACTCAAGTAGGATTCAATATAATTCAGAATTTTTAGGACCTGAAAATTTATGTTCCTCTGCTAAATTTTTCATTTTCTCCTTGCCTAAAAGTTTTTCTAATAATGAATCAAATTCATTTTCTTTACTTATCATTGTTTTTCTAATTTTTAATATAATTCATTACTTATTTAATAATTTGTCAATAATCATGTCTATAAATCCTTTGATTCCTTATTCTTAAGACTTTTCAGTCTCTATTAAAAATAATAAAAACATTCTAATTTTATCAGTAGTATCCTTCCTCATTAAAACATCATTAAAAGCATAGGCAAATGCATTTGCAAAAGCAGCTCTAAAGCTTGGGTCCATACCTGCATTTTTTAAGATTTCTGCAACTCTCAAATAAATTTATAATTTACGCTTCATTAATATCTGGTTCTTATGATAAAGATTTACAAAATTCTTTCACTTCATATTTGAAAATAGGATCATTTACTACTTAAATAATTAATTTCTAAGTTTATTCTTGAATCTATTTATCTTAAACTAAATCCAAAACTAATTTCTTTCCAAAAACCTTTGAATCATCTAAAAATGAAGGATCCTATATAGATTATTTCAGTAAAGTAACAATGCTATCTTAAACCACTTGTTATTTTCCCAATCTTTATACAAAATCTACTGATTCTTATTATACAACTTGATCTCTAAGAATTGTTTAAACTTCAGTCTATTGATCAAAAAATATTTACTTTAACAAAGCTATTAATAAAGACTTCAAATGGTTATCCTGGTCCTAATTCACTCTAAACTGTTGAAACAAATGAATTTCTAATTGTCTGAAACATGTCCTTATAAATAGGAAAAGTAATTAATGCAAAAAGTGTAAACATTTTTCCTTTATGTGGTTACAAAACTAATTTAACATTGGCCCATTCTTATTCAATGTCAAATGATTTCTAAAATGTCTTAAAGGGATGCCTTATTGGTTAATATATTAAAGTTAGGAATTTCTTAGTTTTATTAAACATTATATAAAATATATAGCTTTATTTTTATTAAAAGTAGAAAATAAATTGTACAACATGTAATTAATATAATCGTTTTTATAAGAGTCATTTAAAACCCATTTGATTTAAATTTATTATAACTTAAGAATGACAGAAGATATTTCATAGATTTAATATTAAAATAATAAATCCATACAGTATTCATCTTATTAATGTGTGATAATTCAATTATCTGATCTGACTCTTCTTCCTTCAACCCATTCAGCTTCAACTTCTCTGGCTTCTCTATCAACCAATATTCCTCTTCCATGTTATTTTCCATCTTTCCAATAGCCTTTATATTATTTGCCATCAGACCATTTAAAGATTCCATAACCTTCCTTTTTATCTTCAACATAATCCCCTTAAAAATAGCTATATTTATTACCACTATATTACTTTCCATCAGGCCAATTAAAGTCACCTTTACCGTGCATTTTATTATTTAACCATTATCCTTTATATTTTCTACCATCAGCCCATACATATTCCCCAAAACCTTTATATAATAGTAAAATAGAATGATTACCTTCAATATTATTATCTCGAAAATCTCCTTCATAAGTTGCACCATCACTCCATTTAAATTTACCTTTCCCATCCTTCTTTCCATTTACATAACTTCCAACATATTAAGCACCATCTGGCCACATTTCAGTTCCTTTTCCATGTTATTAATCTTCCAACCAATCTCCTTCATATCTGGCACCATCTACATGATAATATGTTCCTTATCCCTATGCTCTATCATCAACCCAATCTCCATCCTAAAAGATTACATATGTAATTACATAGGCATCTCCATCTGCATGTATTAATCTTCCCTTTCCATTAGCTGTGTGAGAACTCCAAAATCCTTCATAAACTGATCCATCTGGCCAATATTGCTTCCCTTTACCCCATCTCTAATGGTTTTTCCATTATCCAACATATATAGCCCCATTTTCGAATTGCTAGAGTTATCATATGATTATTTACATATGGTCCTAACTCAATACAATCACGAAATTGTTATAAGCATGTTTCATCATAATGATAATTTTCAAGTTTATCAAGAGTTTTTCTAACCTATTCATTATCAATAAAAGGATCCTTATCATATGGTTTAGCATCTTCAGGGTTAGGGCCATGAGTTAAAATCTGTTACCTTTAAGCCTTCATATATATCGATATATTATACATCATCTTAAGGATTTGCACTTTAATGAGGCTCATCAACTTAAACATGTTAGGATTCTTCATGTTTAATTGGCTCTTTCTCTTAATATTCATTTTTTATTTCTGTTGGCTTCACAGTTTCCAAATTTTCGTTTACTTCAACAGTTGCATCAAATTTACCAGGAGCCGTTGGAATAATCTCCTAAGTTTATGGTGTTCCTGAGCAACAAGTAGCACCCATCACTTAAATATTTTTTTTAATAATATTAATATATCAAAATAAGAAACTCTATCCTTAAATAGTTATTCTAAGATGTCATCATTAAAATTTTGGAAATGAATAGACAGTTGCAAAAGATTAAACAGTAACTTAAAACCTTATATATTTATTTACATTTATTTTATAGATATTAATGAGTTAGAATTCTATAGAAATATCATAAAAATAGAAGTTGAAAAATTAAGGACTTACTTATTTTTAAATGTAAAGAATATCTTTTTATATATTTTTAGATATATTAAAATTATTAAATTGTTAGAATCTAAATAATTTATATATAAATTTAGTTAAATAAAATCACTTTAAACAATCTTATTCTATTTTAATATGTTTGTAAAAATAATATATATTATTGAAAAATAAATTTATATATAGATAAAAAATAAATCATTAAAGCAAATGATTAACAAATGATTTTATCGATGTCAGCTTTTTTGCAAGTTAAGCTAGTAATTATCTTTTTATTGGCAAATTTATAAATAATTAATCATTCAGTTTGATAGCTTCCATTATTCCAAAACTAATGATATATATATAGATAAATCAATACATTTATAATTAATTTAAATTTGGATTACTTAAAATGAATTAAATATATTTTGCAAACCAATAAGGAGGAATTCTTGGTTATTTTAAATATTTTAACATTCCCTCTATATCTTCATCAATATACACTTTATAATATTCTCCTTCTTCATATAGAAAATTCTAATATTCTTGTAATAAAAATTTAAAGATCAATTTGAAATTTTCTATATTTTCAATTATATATGGAAGTAAACTATGAACTTATTATTATAAACAATCTTTTGAGAAATATTTCTAAAATTCTTTTGATAGTAATTCATTTTATTATTGAGGACTTAATTTAGTGAATTATTCAAATGCAATGTTTGTGATAAAATGTTATTCAAAATTAAAGTTAGTTAATAATTATAAAATATAACTTAGAGAGTCTCCTTAGGATTTGATTATGTTTTAGCAAACTAGAAAAATAAAAGAATTAAATTAATCCTATCGTTTCAAAATACTTAATAGTTGAATCAAATATTATAATTTTGTGTTTCGATCAATGAATTCTTATTCTATCAATTTTACAATTTCTTCTATTAATTCTAATAACATTAATTCATTATCCGGATTAACATTCAATAAATCTGATATCATAAGTGCAATTTTGAAAAAACATATAGATCTCAGAGTAGCTTACTTTAAATCACTAGTTTTGGTTAAGAGTGTGTAAAGGGAGTCTTTAATAAGTTAAATGAATTGGGATGTATTGTTATTTGATGTAATATATTTAATGATTTCTATAATGAATTTCTTACCAATTCTATCTATTTCATCATTCATATAACCGCAATTAAGTTCATATTATTTTGGTTGCCATATGAAAGGTTTATTGATTCCGAAATTGATACATCTAATCATTTTAGGATAGATTTCATTATGTTTACTCAAGACTTTATAAAATAATTCAGCTCTAACATTTAACCATAAATCTTCATTAAATTTAGAAATCCCACTTTACCATTCTACACTTTAACATGTAGCCCATAAATATAATTTATTATTATCATAAGGTGATCTTAATGTAGCTTTATAGAGTAATTCAAGAGTGAGTACCCAATTTTCATTTTAGTGCTATGATAAATTCATGAAGTCAAATAATTTGTCTCCTGTACCAAAAGGCTTAAGAGAATTTAGAATACATTTTTCTTCTTCATTTAAATATTAATACACTTGCTCATAATTATTAGATAAAATATGATTCCATGCTTTATCTTATGGTGACATTGAATCTCTGATTGTTTATTATCCAATACTTTAATGTACCCATTAACAAATTTAATAAAGAGTGTCATGTTCTGAAATTAAATCACTAATAAATTGTGAATCAGTGTATTAGGTTACTACTAAATTATGCTCAATATCATAATCATGTTGAATTTTGCAATAAGTGCATCTTCTTGAAAATGGTGAATCGTTACCCCTAATTTTAGTCAAATTTTAAATGTGCTCTAAATCACTTAATAATTATTGTAGCTAATAACTCACAATTTCACTTGAATAATTATTTTCTTAATGGCTATGTCTAAAGCTCATTTAATTATTTTAAATTAATCAAAAATATTTTTAGTTAAAAAAACTTATAATTAATTACCTAATACATATAATGTATTAATTATCTTAATTTGATTCAATAATTAGAATGAAGTAAATTAAAATATATATATATATATTAATAATCAATAATATGAAGATTATAATATACATATTTAAGTAATATAACGATATTTCAAAAAATTTATATAATAATCATTAAATAGAAATGAAAATTAATAAATCTACATATGATATCTTAGTTTGAGAATTATTTGATATATGTCCACGCACTTTTTAATATGATAAATTACTATAATCAAAGTTAGGCTAATTATCTCATATAGATTAGTTAATTTTAAATGGATTATTGAATAACACAAGAAAAACTAACTTGCATATGGGGAATTATGCGTTTAAAAAGATAATTGATAAAATTAAATTTATGAAATAATCATAATAATCTTTAAAAAGCATCCCAAATATCAGAACCCAATACTATTTATCCTCTTCATTAGTGGGTTCTCAAAATCCTCAAAAAATCAATAAAGGAAAATCAACATATATTGATGATACTAACAAGAGTATATAATTAATCTTATATTTAAGCAAAGGAAACTTAATGTTAAATAAATGAGAAGAATAAATCTCAAAGTATAATAACTTATAAGAAAATAAATGTTAGTAGAGATAATCAAAAATCTGATGATTCTCAAATGTTACCTTAATTTAAGAAAGACATATTAAAATCAAGATAGTCTCAATAAATTATTCAAAAAACAAAGTAGTAATAAAGATCTGACTCTCCTTTGATTCCTATTGATAGTTTACCTTAAATTGAGGCATCAAAAATTTCAACCAAAAATATTGGTATAGTTTCTGCTTATGCTGCCAATACACATTAAGGATTAATAAGAACTTATAATGAAGATAGAGTATCAATAATTCTTAACTTAATGAAACCTGTCTCAAATACATTTGCTGGATAATGGCCATAGAGTTCATTTTTTGCAATTTATGATGGTCATGGTGGAGCTGCATGTGCTGATTACATGAGAGATAATTTACATTAATATGTATCTTCAATTATTAAAGTAGATTATAAGAGAAGATTGTTTTCCATCAAATCCAAGATTAGCTATTTCGAGAGGAATAGAAAAAGCTGAAAAAACTTACCTTTAATTAGCTGATCAAAAAGTACTCGACAAATCTGGCTCTTGTGCTGTAATAGCCTTGATTGTTGATAAAGCTATTTATATTGCCAATATAGGAGATTCTCGTGCAATTCTCTCACAATAGGGTAAATGTTCATCCATTACTGTTGATCATAAACCTTCCTTAGAAAATGAATAATAAAGAATTACTAAACTTGGTGGATAAATCTATTAAGCTTAGATTTAGGTATCAAGTGGTGATATTCAATTTGGTCCTTATAGAGTATTACCTGGTAGATTAGCTGTTTCAAGAACTTTAGGAGATGCAGAAGCCAAATTACCTAAATATGGTGGAATTCAAGGAGTAATCTCAGCTCAGCCTGATATTTTTTAAATCACAGTTACTGATCAAGATTTCCTTATTTTGGCTTGTAATTTTAATTGTAGATCAAGGTGATGGCATTTTTGATAAAATGAATAGTGAAGATGTAATCTCAAGTGTTTGGACTGTTATTTCTCATGATGTTCATCATTTTGCTGGAAAAGCAGTCGAAACTATTATGAAACAATCCATGTCAAGAAAAACCGTAGATAATGTTACTGTTGTATTCATAGCCTTACCATAATTAGAAAAAAGATTTAAAAAACAATAACAATAATGATTCTTTTTATTATTCAGCTATTGCAATATCCTTATATTTTTAATATATATATATATTAAACTTAAAAGATATATAATAATTAGAAACCAATTAAATTTATTATTACTCTTCTATTCTATAATTAATTAGTATCTGTAAGTCAAAAGGTAATGATATCCTTGATTATTAAAAACAGAATTCAATGTTAAGTTCTTCAAATAATATTAATATAAATGTCATTATACTTCTAAAATTGAAATATTTATCTAGCTTAACTATAAGAAAATCATGAAATAAAAATGATAATAAAATTAAACATAGTAATTTATTGATTAACCAATCTTAAAAGATTTATTCTTTAATTATAACATATCTTGGTTATTTTTGAAATTTTATTGCAAAAAATGACTATTTAAAGTACCTTTTATAACGATTTTCTATATTAATTCATGTTATCTATTATGGATAAATATTTTTATCTGTAGATAAATAAAATTCATAATGAAAATTTATTAACTAGAAATCCAATCATAAAATTGATATTTCGAAATATATTAAATAATAATAATTTTCAAGAACTAATAGATACTCTAAATTATTTCACCTAATTAATTATTAAAATAATCTAATTAAAATTTGAACATTACAATTTGAGGTAGTTTAGCAAAAAACAATATAAAATTATTATAATTTTGTATTTTAAATAAAAATTGACTGTGTAAGAAATTACATATAATAAATATAATGGTATTAATTTTAATCTATACTTATAATAAAACTGAATAATATAGTTATTATTATTTTTTGAATATCTCAGTAATTTAGAGATGATATTTATATATGATTCTTTATTTTTTAATTGATATATAGTAATATATGTTGGTTTGAAAATAAAATCATAATATACTTAAAATAGTTCTATCAATGTTTTATGGATAACCAATAAGAGTAATAAAATTTGAATATTGCTTATAATAATATTTTGAAGTAGAAGTTATATATTAATTGGATTTATAAAGTATTTAAAGTTATGCAAAATTGATTAATAATTCATTCTCTTTAAAAGTATTGAATTTTCAGTAATAATTAATTGCAAATGAGTCTTGATATTCTAGTTACAAATGGATCAGGAATCAGAATAATAAGGAAATGTATATTTAAGATATTAATAATAATACAGATCAATTTATATCTGGAAAAAATGTTTACGATTTAAATTTAAGGATTAGATTGTTATTACTAAATAAATTTTTTAAGGATTTAGTGCTTCTACTATATTTTTTACTTGACAATAGTTGTTAATTTTTTTTTTCATAATATTCTCTAATATCAATAACATATTAATGAAAATTGGTTGTACTAATCCTTTTTACGTCTTATGGTTTCATTGATTCAAAGAATCTCTATCTAGTAACTAACATTTCATGTTGAAGTTCTTTTTTTTTCTTAAAATCCCAATCACTAGAACTCCAATATCTAAGATGAAGATGATTATTTTATTATTATGCCATTTAATATTTTTATTAATAATAATATTAAAATGTATATATAATTTTCAATCTTTTTATAACACAACTACCCAATTAGCATGGTCAAAATAATTATTTACAATCTTAAAGCCAGGCATTTCTGATAATAGTTCCTCTATTTCCCCTTATTTAAAGACATGATAATATCGTTTATACACAACTGTTTTTTTTTAATCATCAATTTTAAATTATTATTAAACTATTGATTATATATGATTTAGATACCTTCTTAATTTATGACTTTTTCATCCTCATATTTAAATTACAAATTCCAAGGCACAAATACATCTTATTCATTAAATGTTTTCTCCTCTTATTCCATAGCCCAAACATATATTAATACTAACCCTTTAGATTTACAAATTCTTAACAACTCTCTGATTGCCTATTATCTTAGAATTCTATAAGAATAAAATGATAATAATTACTTATTTGAGAAATGATGAATGACTGCAATTGAGATTACTGCATCAAACATTTCAGATTTTAATGGTAATCTCAATGAATCAGCACTAAATACTTAATAAGCATCACATTTTTCTTTACAAATTTTCAATAGATTTTCACTTCTATCAGTACCAATAATTTCAATATCAGGATTTGAGCCTAAATATTTACCATTTCCACATCCAACATCAGCAACAAGAGATCCTGATTCTAATGATTTTAAGAATTGTTCTATTTTAGGCCATGGTTTATAACGAGTAGAACTAAAATGAGGTGCAATTTTGTCATAAATTTCATAGACATATTTCTTTTCAACTTCTGTTGCTTTAGGTATTTATTATAATTATTATTATTGTTAATCTTAAAGTAATTAAATTTCTTCTTGAGTTTTATTTGGAACAACTTTATTGTCTTATACTATTCCAATTTAATTTAATTTTGCTAGATATTCTTATAGTAATGGATTTTTGTTCTTCATTGTTAATGGATTATAACCTTAAGATTCACAAAAGAATTAATATTCACAATCACATTTCAAATCATTTCTTATTGTTCTAAAAGTTAAACTTAATCTTTTTGATCTAAAGTGAGTTTCACCTTCTACTTTATCGATTTTCCTTGCTGCAATAGAATGAAACCAAGCATATCTAACTTCTCCTGTAAACAATGCACAAGATCTAGGTGGCAAATATAAATGTTATTCATCTCCTTTGAAGGATTTAAATGACATGACTAAACCACTATTTAAACTAATAGAAACAAATTTTTCATGAAATGGAGGATGAACATCAAAATGAGGTGGAATACCCATACCTGGTAAATATTCATTGATTGTAAGTTAATTTATTTCTGCTTAAGGTTTTATTAAATCAGAAACTTTAGCCCTAACATCCTCAAGAAATGCAGGAATATTTTTGTCCGTAGGTTAATTAACATTGACTGTATTATCTCCATAAATAAATTCATAACCATAATGTTAAACTCTTCTTTATTTCAATTTAGACCATTCTTGTTTTTCTATTAAATCCAAAATATATTTTTCATATTCTGGTGTAATGAAATCATGTATCAAATACAATCCTGGAATATTGACTTATCTCATAGCATTTGGTATATCACACATTCCTCCTCCATTTAATTCTTATAAGTTTGTATAAAAAAACATTGTGGCTCTTTCCTTATTTTGATACTTTAGACTTGCATACTTGATATTCTCAAAAATTTATAAAGACTAAATGACAAATAATTCATACTTGTATTAATTGTAAACTCTATTAAATATTTTAGAATTCAATAAATGCATAATTTCTTACAGGGTATATCATTACTTTATTCTATCCAAACTATTTAACAAAATTGCAGATTGTATTATAATCATCTTAATCACCTACTCCAAAATGAACTACTATTAATTTATTAGTTGGTTCTTATGAGACTAATTCATCAAATGGTTTCTTTTCAGATTTAGTAAGAGTCTTTATTAATTAAATATAAGTACTCCTATAGCTATTGCTAATTTCTTATTCAATTTTATTGTTGGATTACGTACTTTCTCTCTTGCTTCTATGGCTATATCTAAGTCCATTAATATTTTTACAAAAAATTGTATTAATTTTATATACTAATTCTTTCATTAGTTAATGTATAAAAAACAATTTAATTCTTTTTTTAAACACTTAAAAATTCTTATTTCTCTTTTACAATACAAATTACTAAATAAAGAGCATAAGAATTATCAATTATTAGATGTATATGAATTATTAATAATAAATGAAATCTGTGTATCAATTACTAAAACATGATTATCTTGGTTCATCTCTTTAATTGACTACAGATCTTGGAACATGTCCTGCATATCCTGGAATTTTTGTATGACTATAATTATTATAAAATAATTATACTAATTCTCTTTTAAATTAGTTTTCATAAAATCTGTTCTTGGTTCTGTTCCATTTCCATGTTCAATAGCTTTTGAACTAGTTATAATTGATGGTATAAATCCTGTATATCCAGGTACATGTTATGCTTCTTATGAGGTTCCTAATCTCAATTCATCAAATGTTCTTGGATGAGTTTCATCTAATTAATTTAATTTCTCTCTAGGATTCTCTCCTATTTATCCATACTATTTCTTATATTCAGAAGGTCCAACTTTCCTATTATAATATTCTATTCATAATACGTTTCTACTACATATGGAGGTCTATTTAAACTCCATTCAGGTGGAATTGCTCTATTTTTTGCATATGGATCAACAATTGATGCTTAATATGTAGATTTCCAATGCTCACAACCAGTTTTTAGTAGAGGATTCTCTGGTGTTATAGCTGAATTTCCTGTTTTTTAGAAAAAATCACTAGAAGTTGCACTCTCTAAACGAGCCTATAAATAATTTAGAATATCATTTTCTTACTTTATTGGCCTTATACACATTTGTATAATGTGGAGGTTATACTGTTGAATCTAGAGAAACTTATTTGTTGGTATAATGATAGTTAGAATTCTTGTAAAAGCTCTCTTTATCTTCATTTCTAACAGCTAAGTTAATGTAATAAACAAACATACTTTTTTCCCAAACTTCATTTGAATCTAATGTACGTTTACCAGCTTTTAGAGATGGATATGGTAAATCTCCATATGATTAGAATGCTGAATAACCAACAACTTTTGGAATCATAAATTTTTAATAATATCAAAATCATCTCTCTATAATTAATCAAAATAACTCTGTATATTTTACTTGATGCTTCCACAACACATTTTCTTTATCTCTAAATCTGCTTTTATATTTCCTTTTTTTGCAATAGTTATACAATCTTGTAGTTTATGTCTTTCCCATTCCAATTTCAACATAAAAACTTACCAATTTCGAAAAAGAAATTCAGAACATTTCTCATACTATTCTTAACCTTCTGAATCAATCAAACTTTCATTTATACACATATGTTATCTTTCTTATTCCTATTTCTTATACTTTCTAGCATTCTCCAAGGTCTCATTTGTAATTTCAGACCAATATTCCATTTACCAATTATAAATTTTAATTATACTAATTGTTTAAAACCTATAGAAAGAACATAATCATAGACTATTCTCACTCCAAGTTAAGCAACAGTGTCTTGTTGTGATAAATATCATGAATAAATTCATTGAGAATATCATATAGATAATGATTCTTGATTATCTCTTTAAAAGATCTTTCTTTTATCAAAAAAGATTGGAAATAATAGATTCAAATAATCAGCAATTGATTTTAATCAATAATTCATCAAAAAAGGTAATTAAATTTTCATGATTATTAAATGTTGTACTCTTTTAAGTTAAATCTATTTTATGATGATTATCAGGTCTAAATCATCAATTTGGATCATATAATTACTCAAATTTCCAAATGAATAGCCCTTTCAATATAGATTTAATAGATTGATACAATATTCAAATACATTTTAAAAAAGTCCTGTACCTAACTAAGATCATTCATAAAATAAATGTATTAAATTCAAATTTAGTTAGTACTCTTTAAAATTACTATTCATAATCTCATTTAAAACAACAATAAATGAGAGTAAACTACTTAAACTTAAAATTATTTAAACACAAAAAATGTAGAAATATGAGTATAATTTATATAGCAAACACTTAAATAAGAAGAAATGATATTGTATATATTAGTGTTAGGTAGATAATAAATATTCTAATACTAGAAATATGATCGAATTGAATTCTATGAATTATTTTAATAAAAATTACAAATAGGATTTGATTTAATATTTCATGAGAAAGTTTTTCAACAAAATTTAAATAAGCAATGAAGTTTAAATTTATTTAAAGGTATTCAAAATTTAATTAAAAATTGATTCTTATTGAAGGTTATCAGCCACAGTATATTAAAGAAGAATTATAAAAGATTTTATTTATTATTAAATTTGAATTAATACAATAAAAAATTAAAAATGTGTGAAATGATTTATAAATATAAATTAATTAATTGAAGTCTATTACATAAAACGTGTAATCAAGAAAATGCAAAACTAATAGATTTCTCTCAATAAGACTCAAACTACAATATTTATATGATTTTTATTAATTTAACTTAAATGATAATCAAAACCACTAATTTATATTATTAATTTGAACAGTAATATTGTATTCTCATTTTCCTTCACCTGCTATCTTTCCTTTCTTTCTGAAATAGTTACATCTATATTTTTAAATGTTGTAAAACTGAGATTTATGAATAAACCAATTGTCATCATAAATGTTACTCGTTTTTATATTTTAGAGGTCTTTTTCAAATAACTAAAAAAGAGCCTTTGAGTAATTTAAGCATAGCTTTATTAATATAAAAATAATGATGATTGATAAATGAATGTAAAGTTGATTGACATAAAACATATATCATTAAAATGTATCACTCTAGTTATCCTAAAATGTCTTCTTCAACTGAATTTATGACTTCAAAATGAACTCCATTTATCATCACATTAAACTATCTATGTGGATCTAAGTTTATAAAGATAGATACTTGTAGGATCATATTCCACATTAGGATGTCTTTAAGGAACAAATTTTGGTTGTGGTTTTGTGTCAATACAATTCTGTGAATATGAAATTATCTTATTAGAAAACTAACTCACAGGAGTTGTGGCGGTATTTTCTCTATTTAATTTACTTTTTTTAGTTTAACAGATGCCCATCTCAAAAATTATATATTTATTTATCAAAAATCATTTTTATTAAATTAAGATTATATAACAAAAATAATTATATATATAACTTTATTAAATAAATGGCGATATTTATTTTCAATTATCAGGGGTGTATCTAGCAAAATATAAAATATAATCTTTCTAAAGTCTTTAATTTCTTATGTTTTATTTATTAATATTAAATTAAACCAATAGATATTGCTTATGATATATAAGTTATTATTGATTAGGTGGATAGGGTTAATGTACCTTATCTAATTAAATGCAATGAGAAATAGAATTAAATAAGTAAGCATTAGATTTCAGAAAGATTTTTATATTTACTTCAATTTAACTTTATAAAATTATTAATTAGTTAAGATAGACAGTAGGCAACTATATTAAAAGATATAAGAATTAGAAAGCACTTAAAGATAAATCTATGTCTATCACTAGTAATAATAACACATATTAAATATAACAAAATTCTCATGAATCTTCATTGGTTAAGCATGAAATCATAAATTTTTAGTGGATTATATAATTGAGGTTTAAATGTACATTCTTGCATTATTTTTTATTCCTATTCTTATTTCACTAATTCAAGTTTCTAAAATGAAATAATAATAGGTTACATTCTATTGTAATTTTGGACCAGATTTAACTATTTTCATTGACTACTTACATAATTTAGGCTTAATTTAATATAAACTTTTACTTAGAAAGTACATTAATCGAGATCTAATAATTTTTTTTATCTTAATCCATTTATTAATTTGTTCTTATCTGATACATTTAAAGCTTATATCAATCTATTAGCTGCTTCAATAAATGATTCTAAATTTAGATGAGCTTAGATTGATTCCATTTCACATAAGAGTGGTGCCAGTATTGATAAAATCTCTGATTGTATTCCAGATATTTCTATGGAGGATGCCGAAATCTATCCATCTCCATCAGAATCAAGTAAAGAGAATATTTCTTCAAGAACTTTCCTTTTCTTATCCTCATAAATCTAGCTTGATTTTTCTGAAGATCTTGCCATAGAATTAATAAGAGATTATCTTTATTATTCAATTAAATAATTATGATTATCCTCCTATATAGTTCTCATTTGAAATAGATAATCTCCGATTGGAAGATTTGAGTTATTTCGCTATGATACATCTTTTAGATAATGAATACTTCATTATTAGGAGGTCTTCCAATAATTGGTCTATATAATTATTAACCAGTTGTTAAATCATGTGTAGGTTCTTCAGTCATTACTGTTTCTTCTAATTTCTTTTATCTTTTTTATATTGATAATTGCATTCTTTCTAAAAATGGAATATCTGAAGGTTTTCGTTTTAAAGGAGACATCATGCAAGGTTAATTAATGATTTGACTAGCTTCTTTCTTTTTCTTTATAGAATTTAAGCCTTATTAATATAATCGATCATGTATCTAACTTTTTTAAGCACTTGAATAGTTTCTTTCTTTTTCTTGAGAAATCTTCTGGCTTCTAATCAAAATTTTTAAACTAAATTTACATAGAATTGATAGTAGGTTAAAATGAACATTATTAATTCTATGCAGCCATTCTACTGCTTCTTAATAATTCTTTTCTTTATGCCATCTGCTTGCCTTGCATAATTAAATAATCTTGTGTAGGTATATTTGGTCTTTTTGCTAAAGAAATGCTTTTTTCACTTATATATGGTTTAAATGAATATTAAATATCCTATTTAGGTTCTAAGATTCGACTTTGCCTTGATTTTAAATACAACTATTCTCCTGGATTGTATGGTAATGCTCTTTGAGGACTAAAAGTTTAAGATAAACTATTGGTGATAAATTATTATTGTCTTTTTTAGGTCTTAACGGCAGCATCATTATGTAATCGATCAAAAATGCTTTATTTTGAACAATGGCTATCCTAAAGATTACTGATAATAGTTTATTCTATTAAAATAGTAGCCTCTTCTCTTAATTGATGTTTGCTAACAAAGTCTTTTGCAATCATAGTTATATCAGAATCATCAAATACATGCAATGTTTCCTTAAATCTTAAATTGATTAATATACTTGTTTCTTTTCTCCAAGATCAAAGACGATTTAAAGCACCTCCTATTTTTATTTTCCAGGTGTTGAAAGACCTCTTGATTGCATTAATTTATAATATAAATTATCAGTTATGCGCAAATAAAATATTTTATTATTTACAAGAGATAAAACTGAAAAGCCATCTATTAATAGATTAAGGCATGTTCATCATTAAACGACCATCAGCAATGATTCATCAAACTTTTGGTAAATTAAAAGAATTGGAATACAAAGGATTAAATCATATGGCAAAGGATTTTAATTTACTAAATCATAGCAGATATTAAGATTAAAAATTTTACTTTCTATGAAGATATTCCCCTCTACTTATAATAATCATTTAAACTTAAAAAGGAATGTTTGAACAATTCAAAAATGTCTAGCTTGTCTAAAAATGATGTAATTAATTTGAAGATTTCCTTTAAAAACCCATTCATTCTGATTATAGTAAATAATAAAGTTATAAGATTTCTAAAAATATTATCAAACCTTTTAATCAAACTTAGACTGAATTGAATCATAAAATGGTTAAAAATTACATTCTATAAAAAATTGAATAGAAGAAGAGGAAAAAGACTGTGTCAGAAAATTGATTTAATATTCAAATTCAAATTAAAAATTAGATAAAATCAATTTTATAGTGAAAACTAGAATGGGGAGTTTGGTTCTTCATTCAGCATTATTAAAATAGTAGATTTATTTCCAATTTTTAATTTCTGTTTTTTCTTTACTAAAGTTGTAACAACAGTTTAAATAATTGCATCTGAAAACTCATTTATCTCTTTTCCATAATATCTTATATATGGTTCTTAAAAATGTTCCAAGTTAATTATTATAGTAGAATTTTGGTAGCTTTCAGTAAAAACATCATAAATTAGTCTAATAAAGTAGGTTCTTATCATTTAAACTCTGCCTTCAGAGGATGTTATAATTTTATAATTTATCTTTTTAAATTAAAAAAATTCCTTCAATCTTGATAAAATTGGATCAATTGTAAAAGATTATTATTTGAATTAATTGTTTAAGATTTTGTAATTCAGAATTTATTTAAAACAATATATCCTTAATAAATGTAATTGATTTAGGTTAGATGATCTTAATGAAATTGACAAATTATTTACTATACATTTGAAAATCTTAAATTAAATAAGTCTTTCTTTTTCAATGGTTTTAAATAAATAACTTTTTAATTTCTCTTATGCTTGGGGATTATTCTCAAATTTTATTAAAAATGTTGGTTATTAATAACTAAAGAAGCAGATTGTTATCATTTGTTTTTATCTCCAACCTTTTTTAATCTCAATTTATTTACTATAAGATTTAATCTCCTAATCTTACCTTCGTTTAATGTCTGTAAAACAAAATTATTCAAGGCTTTACTATTTATAATTCCATTCTCTTAAAAATTGTTTTAAATTTTCGGAATTTTCACAACAAAAATCCAATTAACGAGATGAAATTAATGAAAATTATAAATGATTACTATCAAATTAGAATAGTATATATGATTTATTTACAATAATTGGTAAAATCTATTCCATCAAATTATCCTTTAAACTTAATAAAAAGAAACTACGACTTTCATAATTCAATCTACGAATATAAAAACTTAAAAAGAAAATAAGTAATATTGTAGCAAAATAAACATTATATTATGGAGTATCAGCCTCAAATATTGCAAAACCCAATCTTATTAACATTGTAGTAATTACAAGGAATATTCCTTAAAACATATCTACAGCCAAAATGATAACAAAATTACAGGCAACAAAATTATTAGCAAATAATTGATGAGCCTCCTATGAAATAGTACTTGATAACATATATTAATATGCAATAAGCAAATAGTTTAAAATCACTAAACAAGTCTACACTAATGAAGGTTTCCACTTTATTATGAAAATTGATAAGATGAGATAAATTTAAGTCACAATTATTATGCTTAAATGATTCAATTAGTTATCTAAAATTTCTGTTATCATTTTAGTCATTGTAATGAAAAACAACCCTATAGCACTAAAAATATAAACTGGTTTTCTCAGCTAATTGATTTTCTATTCTTAATATTCTTTTTCAGAACCTTGATCTAAAAATATAAAACTATATTTTTTCATAATTCTAATATTAATAATCTAATCGTTGATATTAATTAATCAAATTTAAATATTAAAATTGTATTTGAAGATTAATATAAATTTAACATTTTCAATTTAAATAATATTTCAAGATATATTTTCCTTCTTTCAATTATGCATAATCAACAATCTAATATATTAATATATATATAATTATTTTTTTTTATTAAATCGTTTTCATGTATATAATATTGGACCCTTTTACACTACTTAATCTCCTTTTATACAAAAAACATTACTTTTTTTATAATGTAAAGTATTTAGATTTTGTGTTATAAACCACCTTCTCGATTTGGATCTTATACAATTATCAATAATTTGTACACCTAGGGAGTAAAAGTAACCCAAAATTTTATTCCAGATAACATATGTTCTACCTTAAGTGTCATATAAATTGAGGTTGACCTCTCAATTTAAAATTTCTTCAAATAGGATAGCTTCGTTATATTCCTCTTATGCTTTCTTATTACTATTCTCTTTTAAAGATGACAAAATTGTATTTGCAATAACTTCTCTTTCATTTTAGCAACATACACTAATGTGGTTGTGTTTTTTTCTAAGTTAATTGATTAATCCCCCTTTAAATATACATTTTCTTTTTCAACATCAAAAAATCTATTTTTTCAATAATCTATCAATTAAGTGGATTAGTATCAAGATAACTTTAAAAATAATATCTGAATTTTATTGTAATTTAATTTAATATATAGTATAAAATTTAAGTTAATCAAGACACTTATTACATTATAACTAAGTACTTTCATAATATTGCCAAAATAGTCAAAGTCAATTTTAGAAATATTTTTGTTCCTAGTTCAACTACTACCATATCAAAATTAAATAGTTATTTGAAAATATTGTCAATTTTACCACTTAAAAGAATAAATTTAAAAGGATCTTAAGCTATTTTTATGTTGTAATAGTTAAAGAACTTTTGGTTTTAGCTTCTTAATCTTTTGTTTAATATAAGCTGAAATAGAATTAATAAATATTAATTTTTATGAAAATATCATGCAAAAATGATTTTATTATTAAATAACAACTTATTCACCTTTCTCAAAACTCATGACACTTTTTAAATAGTTTAAATACTATAGTTGCTAAATCTTATATAAGGAAAGATTCACAGTTATTCTAAAAAGTAGTACTTATTGGATTGATTTAGTTTTATAGTTTGAAGAACTGTCTAAAACAAGTATAAATGTATCTTTTTTTTTACTTATCATTTCCTTTATTTTACTTAGAGACTAATTATAAAATAGATTTTAATTTTTTAATTCACTGCTTGCAAAGATAAGATTTGCTCTAAATGAATTGTTAATGAATATTAATATTCTTCAGGAATGACAATTATTATTAATTATTAAATGTTACAATAATACACATTTAAATTGTTTTTCAATTCATACATCTTTGATTTTCCAATTCAAGCTATGATTTTATTAAAAAGGGATTAATTTATTTTGTATATGTACAAGCAATTGACTAATTGAGTAAATGTTTTATCATATAATTATCTATTTCACAATTACATTGTAAGTTTATAAACATCTTTTTATTTTTTTAAAACATGATTGTTATGAAAACAACAATATTTCTATATTTTAAAATAATAATTCATCCATATCAAAGTCTTTTTGTTCTTAATAAACACATTTAATGATTTACTTAATATTTTGGAATATATATAATATTTCATATTTGTATTATTAGAAATTAACAAAAATAATTAACAGAAAAATATCAATTTATGAATTCTAAAAGGCCTAGTTAAGAAAGAGTTTCTATTTAATTCAATTAAATATAATACCCTTTAAATCCAATAGTCAATTCTAACATAGATTATAGTAAAATATCTGGATTGAACTCAAAAAATTCAAATCAAAATGAAGAATTGAAGATGACAAATCGATACTTATAAACTTAATTAGCATTATATTAAGGTTTAGATTTAATCTAGCATTAGAGAAAGTAGGGGCTCTTGAGAAAAAGGTTTAAGAATTAACAAATTAAACTGAATATTTACAAAATGAACTATACAATTTTCAATTTGAACTTGAATAAGTTTATGTGAATACTCAGAAGTAATTTAGTTAATAAGAAGTTTCAAAAGAGGAAATTGAAGGAAAGGAAGATAATATAAATTCACTTTAAGGTTAAGTTTAAGTTCTTTAAGATAAAATTACAACATTACATAATACCTATTAATAAGAGAGATTGTAAATGAAATAACTGTTACTCAATAAAGAACTTGATAATAAGTATATTATTGTATAAGGATTAGATTACTATATTCTGAATTACATAAATTATAGATAAATATTGGATAAAAAAATGTAGCTGAAGATAAACATTAGTTAAAGGCTATAATGAGTGAATATAATGAATTTAAGATTAAGAAATTGAAAGAAATTGAATAATTGTAGGATTAAATAAATATTTATTAAGAGAAATTGAAATAATTTGATTAAATGTAGATATTTATAATATTATAATTAGTAAAATTGAAGAGATTTAATCAAAATATTATCAAATTATGTAGGATTAAGATTAATAAAAGAAATTAGAGAATTAATTAAATTAATAAATTTAATAGTTTTAAAGTTAGTTATCTTTATTAAATCATTAATGTTAAATTCTTAAAGATGAGAAAAATTAATTGAATAAAGAAAAATAAGCAATAGAGACTTATTATTTAGATTAATTATAGAAGTAAGATAATCAAATAAATTTAATGATTAAATCAAACCATATATCTGATAGTAAGGTCATTATACAGAAGTTGCAATCATAAATAGAGTAAAGAATAAATTAATTATAGATCTAAAGATAAAATGATAAAGGAATTAAACTAATAAAAATGTAATTGTTCTATAAATGTATAATATTATAAGGAGTTGGAATAAAAAAATACAACTCTAATATTAGAAGTGGAAAGATTGAATTCTATATTGAAATCCAAATTATTAGAATTAGAAAACAATGATAAAGAAAAGAAACTTTAGATTGATAAATTAATATAATAATAATAGTTAGACAATAGTCTAGTTTAGAAAACAAGGGCTTAAAAATGATTATAATTAATTGTTGGTTGATTTGAATATAAAATGATATTAATAATTGAAAATATTGAAATTATTGGTAATGTAGTCAAGTGAATGGGAGCTAAGTATAGCAATTATAGGGGATTCAGGAGTTGGGAAATCAACATTTTTATCAATGTTTATAACAAATTAGTTTGTGTTACGACATAATGATAAGATTAATATTAGTCAAAAGGAAATATCGATAGGGCAAAAGACAGTTTAATTAAAGCTAATTGATATTGTAACTAGAAATTTATATTATAATAAAGTCTGGAAAAGAACCATTTCGTTCAATGGCCTGGGTTCATTATAGAACTTGTATTGGAATAATTTTAATATTTGATCTTTCTAGTAGAGATAGTTATGAGAATTTAAAGAAATGGTATGAAGAAATTCAATAGTATGTTGATTAAGAGAAATTAGTAATTAGATTAGTTGGTAATAAATGTGATAAATTATTTTATGATGATGTGGATTTAGGAAAGGATGGTGGTGGGAATGATAGGTAATGAGAATTGTAATTTAATTGTAAGGCATTACATATAATTTGAAGAAGGTGAATAATTTGCTGCTACTCATTAAATGTAATATTCTTAAACTTCAAGCAGTGTGTTTACTTTAGCTTAAGATGAGAACTATTAGAGTATACCTTCTATTTTAACTAAATTTTCTTAAGAAATATTAGAATTTATAAGAAAGAATGAAGAAAATGGAAAAATTGAAGAATTAATGGGAATAAGAAGTTTAAAAAAATAAGTTGTTACACAAGAAATAAAGAAAAAAATCAATCGAAGTTCTTGTTGTTGAATAGAATTGATAAGACACTATATTATAATCTATATAATTTCCTCATTTTCTATAAATTTAGCATTTAAATTGTAATAACAACTATTAATAATATTTTATTATTTATATAAATAAATTATTTGTTCTGATGAGTTCTTATGCATACTTGTTTAAATTTATAATTATCGGAGATTCAAGTAATTATATTTCATAAAGAGATCAGGTGTTGGAAAATCATGCTTACTTTTATAGTTTTTGGATAGAAAGTTTAAATTGGATCATGATACAACAATAGGAGTTGAGTTTGGAAGCAAGACTTTGAATATTAGATAAAAGAACATAAAGCTCTAAATTTGGGATACTGTATAAATTAATTTAATTATGTTAGGCTGGACAAGAAAGTTTTAAATCAATTACAAGATCATATTATCGAGGATCAATCTGTGCATTAATTGTGTATGATGTGACAAGCAGAGATAGTTTTGAGAATATCAGTAGATGGATGGAAGAAACAAAAAGCTATGCCAATGATAAAATAACACTAGTATTAGTTGGTAATAAGACAGATTTATCAGACAAGTAAAAATTATATGGAAAATCTATTAGGAGAGTTATTTCAGTTGAGGAAGGACAAACGTTTGCCAAGAAGCATGATATCATCTTTGTTGAGGCATCTGCAAAGACAGGATTTCAAGTTGATAAAGTAAATTCTATTATAAAATATAATAGATCTTCTAAGAAGCTGCTGAGGCAGTACTAAAAAAAATAGAATAGAGAGATATTGATGCAACAAATGAAGTATTATTTGTTTAAATGTTAAGTCTATTGGTGTGAGAATTGGATCTTAAATGACTGAGGAAATGGTAGAAAAATAAAAAGAATAGAAACAATCAAAATGCTGCTGAAATTATTATAATTTAACTTTAACATATAATTATTTTTTAATTTCTCATTTAATTCCATCAAAATATTCTCAGAATTTCTTTTATTTTATATAATCAAAGGTTCCACTTCTTAATAGTTGTTTTCATCTTCTAAATACATTATATATTAAGTATTAAGTCATTCTTGTATCAACTTTGTTATAGAAATAGGTTTTTAATTTCTGATTAAATATAATAATTAGTTCTATAATGTTCATAATAATAGTTAAGAAGGTAGAGAGTTTATATTAAAAATCAATTTTTTATAAGGACTCCAATGTTCACAGTCTTGATGTGATAGGAATTATTTTATGGAATAAAATTTTAAAGTATTGTATAGTTCTGGATAGAAAACTTCTTTTGTTGATTTCTGTATAATAAGTCTGTATACAGGAACGGTATTAAGAATAAAGTGTGTGTTTTTTAAAATATTAGGTTTAATGATTCATTTGAGCAGAATAATTTTACATTTATGGATTTAATTAGTGATGCAATCTTAAGCTCATTATTGTGATTCTATATTTTAAGGTGTGATGGAATGAATTTCATTTGATATTATTTTTCATAATTTATTGTGAATGGCTTAATATCGACCATTGAATGATGGTTAGTAGAACTTCACCTAGGCTACGAATCCTTAGATTGTTACAGGTTTCTAACTTCTGAGATAAAGTGTGGATTTAGGAATGCAGTAAAGTGAATCAGCTCGTAAGAGCTCTATGAAAGCATAAGCATTAGTTTCTAGATAAAGTCAGATGCTTAATCAGATGAAAGTAAGCTATAAAATTGTATTCTTAGGAATAAAAAATTATGGTAAAGGATGTAGTAGTACCTGTGGATGCACCTACAAATACAAAGTAAGATGTCCTTAAAAAGGCATAAAATAAAGGAGAAGAATACAGGAATATGGATGAACATAAAATAGATGTAATTGCTTTAGCAAATAGGTAATTGAATGAATATAATTGTATAGATTGGGAACAAGTAAAGATGAAGGATTATCTGATGATTAAGCAGCCTAAAAGAATCTTTAATTTGGTGATAATAAATTATCAGAAAAAGCGAAGACTCCATGGTGGATTAAATTGATAAAAGAGATGGTCTAACCATTTTCAATTTTGTTATGGATTGCATCATTTGCATGTTTTGCTTTATATGGTGTAAATCCAAATGCCTTAGGAGCAAAGTCCAATTTATGGTTGGGTATGATAAAAAGATCTATTTTTTAGCAATTATTTTGATAGCAATTATTTTATTAACAGGATCAATTACATATAATTAATCTGCCAAGGCTGATGCTTTGATGGAAGGCTTTAAGAATTTTTTGCCTTCAAATTGTATAGTAATTAGAGGAGGTCAAAGGAAATAGGTTCCAGCAGAGAAGATAGTACCAGGAGATATAGTGGAAGTGAAAATGGGTGACAAGATACCAGCTGATATTAGAATTATACAAACTAGAGAGATGAAAGTGGATAATTCTGCTTTGACAGGAGAATGTGATCCATTATTGAGAGTAATTGAATGCACAAGTGAGAATCCTTTAGAAACAAAGAATTTAGCATTTTTTGGAACATTATGTAAAGAAGGATCCGGATTAGGAATGGTTATATAAATAGGTGATAAAACAGTTATGGGTTAAATAGCAGATTTAGCAATTGGAGGAGAAACACCAGAAACCCCATTAAATATTGAATTGAAGAGATTTGTTATTTTAATTTCTTGTATTGCTGTTGGT
>JPFL01000015.1:118723-157426 GCA_000733385.1 Paramecium biaurelia
CCAGCCATTGTTATTCATGGTGATCTAATTGTTTAAGCACTTGAAGAGGAGTAAGCATAAGGCGAAAATTTACCTGAAGAAATGAAAGACAGAAAATTAAGAAGTTGGTGCAGTAAACCTCAAGTAGTATTTGCTCGTACATCTCCAGCTTAAAAATTAATGATTGTTAGAGCTTGTTAATATTTGGGTCATGTAGTAGGTGTTACAGGAGATGGTGTTAATGATTCACCAGCAATCAAATAAGGTGATATTGGTATTTCTATGGGTATTAGTGGATCTGATGTTACTAAAGATGCTGCAGATATGATTTTATTGAATGATGATTTTGCTTCAATTGTTGATGGTGTAGAAGAAGGAAGAAAGATTTTCGATAATCTTAAAAAAACCATTGTCTATCTTCTTACATCTAATATTACTGAAGTATTCCCATACGTAGGTGAAATTGCTATGGGATTACCACTTCCATTAAGTAATGTCTTTTATTCTCACTATTTGTATTGGTACAGATATATTACCTGCTATTTCATTTGCATATGAAGAAGCTGAAATTGATATTATGACTCGTAAACCAAGAAAGAAGGATGACCATTTAGTGTCTCTTAGATTGATCACTCATGCCTATTTATTATAAGGAATCATAGCCACATCTGCAGGATTCTTTAGTTATTTCAGTACAATGAATGAATATGGATTCCCTCCAAAACTCATCCTTAGTTTTATGAACACCCCATACTAATAAATTCCTTGGACTCCAATTACCTTGGCTAATGGATAACCATATGCTCCACCTCCTACAAGTTGGGTTTGGGATATGCCTAATATGAACAAGTATTTATATAGTATATATATTAATTAGTCCATTCTTAACATAGCAACCTTACAGTCCTAATTGGTAAATGGCACCAGTTTTGACTCCACCAACTAATACTGATGGTGATTTTGAAATAGAACATACAGTTGGATTCTAAAATATTCCATTGAATTGGATTAATCCAGAACTTATCTATTATGATTTAAGATACATCTTTGTTACTTATAATTCTACTTAACAAAGATGGTTCCCTACATTTGAAGAATGGGATAACCAATATTCTGATCAATTATGCAGATATTTTGATAGATCAGATTCACTTCTTGAAGGATCTGGATATCCAATCAATACAAATGCTTGTTTCAAAACTGCAGCACTTAAATATGCTTAAACCTCTTACTTTGTTGCTGTTGTTTTAGTTTAATGGTCTAATGTGTTCTCTTGCAAATGTAAATACTTATTTAATATTTCTAGAACGTAAAATGTCATTGATTTATTCACCTATCAACGTTGTTATGTTTTATGGAGTTATTCTTGAAACCATCATTTTCATTTGCATAGTCTACATTCCAGGAGTCAATACTTGGTTTGGTGCTAGACCAGTCGATATACTCAATTTGGGGTATTAAATAATATGTAAATCTTTTATAGTATGCCTGGACTTCCATATTCAATGTGTTTATTTTGTTGGGAAGAAATGCGTAAATACTTCATTAGAAATTTCTAAAAACCAAGCAAAAATGAACCAAATTTCTTTGAAGCGAATTCACTATGGTGAGTAAATTGTAGTGACATTAATATTAAATAATAAAGTTACATCAAATTTTATACATTAAATCACTTTTTTATACTAAAGTAGTATCAATTTCTATTGTATAATTAGACAATTTTAATTTCATATCTAATAAATAAATTTATATAAAGGTATTTCAAAAACAAAGTCCCTTATAATTGCATTCATAATCTAAGTAATCCCTCATTTCCTTAATTGGCAGATTCTTCACAATTAAAAATAAATAATATAGTATATAACATAAAATAAATCATAAATGATACTTCACTAATCTTTTGATTCTTATTTATATTGTTTAAATAATATAGAAACTTTAATTTATATTTTTTACTAGTTTAATTCTTTATCAATTAATACAAAGTTCCCTTTATTAACATTGTTTAGTCAAATAAGTAAAATAATTTTATTTACAATCGATTGGTTTAAACAGATTTTGAAATCTATTTTTGGATAGTAATCTTAAATGATTAAATTGACATTAATTAATATATAAAATGACTACTTTAAATCATAATAATATATTTAATGAGCATTTCAAATGAGCATGTTCACAACTCATTTAGTTTGTAAGATGAGTTTTTTTAAGGTCCAAATTCAGGTATGATTTCAGGGAGAATCGTCCTTGGAGATGGAGAATCGAATAGAAATCTACCTGCCAGTTAGAATTCCTTTACAGTTCCTGAATAGTAGAAATTTGGAGATATCAGTTAATAATCAATTCACATGATGCCTATTGATATGCATAAATCAATGAAGAATATGAAAAAATCTGAATATCAATCTGCTTATGTGATTGAAGATGAAGAAGAATAAGGAGGAAAACCTTAATTTCTAAAATTGATTATAGCAAAGAGTTTTTAAAATAATTTTATTAACAATCTATGGAATAGATCTTATTTAAGAAAGCTTCATCAACTTTCATTTTATTAAATATAAGCATTGGATGATTTATAATTAGAAAATGAAGCTTATTTACATAATGATAAGAGAACATTAACAAGATGGGAAGCTTTTAAGAGATTTTTCTCTTATATTGAAGTATTTACTCCATACAGTTAATTAATATTTATTTGGGGATTATTTTAAATTTTAACATATTTACTAATATTTTTTTGGTTACCTTATAAAATCTCATTCAAATTGGAATCAATAGGAGATTTTTTAGGTATCTCTATATACAAGTAAGCTCTTGAAATAGTTTTTTTATCTATATTGAGTTTAGATGTGTTTGTTGGTTTGAATTTAGCATTTATATATAAGGGGCTTATAATTCGAAATAGAAAACGAATATTGATAAATTATTTTCGATAATATGCATTTGTTGATTTGGTATATTATGGTTAATATATAAGGATTTAAGGTTTCGTTGAGTACGGTGACTCTTTAATTCTTTATTCTTACTAATAATGATGATTCAAATTAAATGTTGATCATATAAATAGTTCTTTGTGCTATTTTTTATGTTCTTCGTCTGACAAAAATCAATAAGATTTTAGCTTAAATATAAGAGTAAATATGATATTATTATTATTATTAGATTCTTCAATCTTTATGGATCTTTAAATGATTTGGTTGGATTATTAAAGTTAACAATGATGATAGTATTTATAGCTCATATTTGTGCATGTGTATGGCATGGACTAGCATTTTATAATGAGGGTTATTCTTGGTTGGATGCCTATGATTTAAGAGATAAGGGGAATGCATCTAAATATAATAAAGCATTTTATTGGGCTACAATGACTATGACAACAGTGGGTTATGGTGATATAACAGCTAAAAATAATAGTGAGTTATTAATGAATAATTTGACTATGTTGATAGCATCAATAGTATTTGCATATTCAGTGAATAGTATAGGAATATTTGTATCTAATATGTATAAAGGGGCAATGGAATATAGTAGAAGTGTTACTTTAATTAATACATTTATGTCAAAAAATAAGATTTAATTTGAATTATAAACAAGAATTAGAAGTTATTTAGAGTATATTTGGTAAGAAGAATAAAATATGAATGATGAGGAAGTTTCATAATTAATATGCAAATTGAGTAGTAATTTATAAGAAGAATTATAGTATCAATTAAGAGGAAATATATTAAGTAGTTGTAAAGTGATGATCAAAACATTTTCAGAAAAAATGATAAAATCATTATTGGGATAAATGGAAGAATAGAGTTTTTCACCTGAAGAGAGAATAATTACATTAAATTAATTAGATGATTGTTCATTATATATTATAACTAAAGGAGAAGTGGAAATAATTTTTGAAGGTTTTAATAATTTGAATGAAAGAGTTTAGAGAAATAGTTTGAAATTTCTTTATTAAGGAGATTATTTTGGAGAATTCTCATTTTTTACAGGTTAACCTAGAAAAGCAACTGCTATTTCTAGGGCATTTACAAAAGTGTTTAAAATAAAAAGAGAAAACTTTATTAAGATTTTGTTATCTTATCCTAATGATTATGAAAAGTATTGTTAATTGGCACAAACACTTTTACATAAAGATTATAGTGCACTTTAGGTGAGTTGTTATAGTTGTTAAAGTAATTAACATTTGATTGATAAATGTCATTATTTACATTATTGTCCAGATAAAGAAAGTATACTTAAGAAAGAGTTATATCCTCATGATTAACCAAGAAATAAAAAGATAGTAAGAATAAATAGAGACAAAGAAATAAGTCCATGGTTAATATAGAAGTATTTAATGACAAAAGCTAAAGAGATTTAATAGGAATAATAATATTTGGCAAGTAAGGGAACAGATTTTGAAGAGAATGAGTAACATTCCAATTTAATGAATGATGTTTATGAGGATGAAAGTAATATTATCATAATATTGATAAGTTGAAATAGATGTTCCATCTTCATTAAATTAAAGAAGTAATTCTAGATCTTTTAGTAAGATTAGTCAGAAACCTAATTAATAAACTATGATAACAGAAAATGATGATGATGATTCTAAAAATTATTCAAGAAAACCAGTGAATCCTAGATAAACTTTATAGACAGCTGGATTTGGAGGAGGAATGAGAGATAGTGTGAGAGTTGATTTAATGAAAGATGATGAATATTAAGATATTTCAGAAGAAGAATCAGAAGAAGAAAAAGATTAGGTATTAATGTAATTACCAATGACTGGTAAATAAAATTAAGAAATTAACAGAACTTAATAATAAAAAATAACATTTACAAGAAAAGATTCATCAGAAGAAATTATACCTCGTTAATCTTCACTTAGATCTCATACTTATACTTAAAAAGGAAGATAATCTTAAACTATTAAAAGAACTTTGACTCCTGAAAAGATATTCCCACCAAATTCATCAGATTTAGAAGTTAGGAATCATTAAAAAAGAGCTACTTAGAAAAGATAATCAAATGCAACTAGAACATTTACAAGAAATTAAGGAAGAGAAATGACAACCGATATTAATCATACTTCCTATATGGATAATCAAACTTATAATTAACATATAACTAATTCTATTTCTAATGACTTTGATAAAATGCATATCTTTGTATATTATTTCCCTCTCAATAATTATGATATGGTCATTAAAAGGTAAAATTTTTAATCATTTTATTTATTTAGATATGCTAGACTTTAAAAATTCTTTGGAAAGAGAAGACTCTATCCTGATTTCTCTAAATACTCATTTTTCTTTTTAACAATCAAAAAAGGTTGGAAACTTAGAAGGTTAGGAGATAAATTTTCAGGATCGAAAATTGCTGAAACATTGAAAAAACCATTCACTAAAACATTTCAAAGTATTAAAACAATTAAAAAAATGGCTCCTAATACTACTGGAAATGGAGGAGGAGGTAATTCACCTTTAAGATTATAATCTTTTAAATGAAAATTAATTTTATCAATTTTTAATTAATATCATAATTTATCAAATTCCTAATATCATTCTCATTAATTCATATTCTTCTATCAATTCTCTATGACTTATTTGATAACCACATAAAATATTAAATAAAAGACAACTTATTGTTGTAATTAGATCAGGATACTAAAAAGTAAAATCATTAATTAAATTATGCAAATTTTTCTATCCTTTTATCTATATTAAGGCTTGATCAATATTGTATCTAGATTCTTCTCTCAATGCTAATTAAAATGGGATAGTGTGAATATTTGTAATTTACATTTCTATCCTCTGTAATAATATAAATAAGTAGTAAACAAATATAATTTATAATTGATTAGGCAGATCACTAGTTTCAGTCTTATTTTTAAACCAATCTTATAGAATCTATCTAGAGTATTAACTGTAAATATCATAATCTAATGATTTAGTTATTAATGCAAATCCCCTAGTCATATTATTATCTTTATCTATTGGAGCAATGGAATTATATAATAAATCAAAATCACACCATTAAGGAGGATACTTGAATCTTATATTGCTATTTCACATACCTTGCAACATCAAAAAGCATAACTTTTTTTTCTTTTAAATGAATTCCTCCTATAGGTGAGAAATGTCCTTCTCCTGTTTGTCCCATAATTTTCCTGCTATTATTTACTACCATAAAAAGTCTATCCATTCTAGATGTAGCTTCTAAACATGTATTGAATGTTTAAACTGATGCTATTTTATGTTTATTTTAAATCCTTGTGCATTTTTCTTAACAATCATAAAAACTTGATTTAAACAATTCAATTCTTACTTATTTTATTCATATTGTTATTCATATAAATTTGGATGATAGAAAGTTTAAATAGCAACTCTATTGTGTTTAGCAATATGTGAAAATGCATCTAAATCTATACCATTTTCTAAATGTTCTTTTTTTAAACCATATAAATTCTCTTCTGTGTACCACTTCCAAATTCTATTATTACATTTTTCTAATACCCTTTCCATTACACTCCTGGATCAATTTTAAGAGCATTTAACACCATAACTAATGTTGTGGATCCACAAGTAGTAGGATGCAATTAAGTTATAAATTACTCAGCAAGTGGAAAATAACATTCCATTGTATTTTAATCTAATGCTTCTTTAAACAATCTTTTCCCTTCTTTCGATGAAAAAGCTATTAAATTTGAAGGCATTTATCTCATATATACCAATTGTTTGAGATTTTACATATATAAATAATATTATTATCAATTATCTTAATTTAGTTTTTCTAAAAATTAAGATGGTCCTCCATATTTTTCAATAAGCTTTTCAAAATATACAGCACGTTCTGCAGACATAGATCTTATTTTCGATTTCTTAGTATTAGATTTAATTGAATGATATTAAGTTCTTATTGTTCGTTCTTATGTTTACAATTATAAATTGAGAATATTATCAACTCTTTCATTGTAATTTTTCATAATTTCATCAATATTAAATTGAGTAAAAAAGGCAGTCATGATATACATTCTTTCAAATTCATCCTATTGTTAATTTTTAATTTCTTTTTGATTTTCCATAACTTCAAAACCCTCTTAAGTAGGTTCTTCTTCATTACGTCTATTTTTATTAAAATTAAATACTATTAAAGTTTAATCAATCTATCATCATCTCCTTCTTCTTAAGCAGAATAAACTTACTTGATTTCATTAGCAACTTCATTTGTTAGACCAAAACAACCTCTTGAATTATACCTAATTTTTTCATGTCTTTTGAATTCTTTAGTAAATTTCTATTATTACTATTATAATTCCAATATTAATTCTTATTTTCTATCATATTTAGTAACAAAATGTAATTTGGGACAAGTTGAAGAAAAATGATTAATTTGTTGACATCCAAAACATGGTAATCCAAGTGGAGAATAATCTTCCCCTAATTCAATTATATGTTTATTCATTTAAAAAAATTGATTTTGAGTCTAATATTTCTTTAAAATTTCTGTAAATTTCTTTTTTTTTAATTTTTATACATAAACAAAATCAAGTGTATAAGCTGATGCACTTCTTGATTTATTACTAAAAAATCCAAGTTCTCCAAAAGTAGCACCTTTATCTAAAGTCTTTAAACAAGTAAAGGTTTTTTAAATACAAAGCATAACCTGTCCTTTATTGAGAAAATACAGACATCTATCTTCAATATTTTATCCATTTTCTTATTCTATGGGATCATCACCCTCTAAAAATATACATTCTTCAGGACCAAAAATCTATTCCTCTAATTCAAATGGCAATTATAATAACAATTCTTTTTCGAACCTATTCTATTTAAAGATTTTTGAATTATTAATCAAATCTGTATTAACAGCAGCTAATACTTCAACTCTTAAAGAATATGATAAGACATCCAAAGCTTCCTTTTCATTTACTTATGTAGATTCTTTTTCATATTTATATTCTAAGTATTTTCTTACTCTAGCTTATAAATCTTTAGGAATATCATTAGATTTTAGAAATTAATTAGCTTAACCCATTTTTTATCTAATCAACTTTTCATTATAATCCATAGATACAAATATTCCACCTATACTATTCATTATATAAGCAAATATACAACAAGCCAATAACATAACTACTATACCAAATATCTTTTCTACTGATGTAACTGGAGTAATATCTCCATAACCTACCGTAGTCATTGTTGCTGTTGCCCAATATACTGATGCTATATACTTTACATACCAATCACTATCCTATAAACCTTGAGCTCTAAGCCAACTGTAACTGTCAGAAGAATCTTCCTAATCTGCTATGAAATGCCAAATACATGCCAACCAATGTGCTACAAAAAGCATTATAAATGTTAATTTTAACACCTTATAGAGTGAAACCATTGAACTTGAAAAATCTATATAATCTTCAAATTTAGAAAATATTTTTTTTAATTTTAAAACTCTAAGTAATCTAATTACTTTGATAAATCTAAAAAATTTTAAAATTCTCAACAATTTAAAGGTATTAGCTAATTAATCAGATTATTATTATTGATCTTAAGGAGTTTATGCTTAAGTTTCATCAATTTCATCAGAATGTATTATTTCTTCTGTTGAAGCATTAATAATGATATCAAAAGGAAATGTTGAAACTAAAATTAATAATAAATAACATACTCAAATCTATCCAAAACCATGCCATTAAATAATGTTTAGCAATGAGTTTACGATCATTTATATATTAACCTTTTTGTTAATAAGAAGTATTGAAATTTATAAGGATATCTAAACTAAATATAGCAATTGATGCATAATTAAAGTTTTCAAAAAATAGTGATTCAATTGTAAAACTAATATCAAGAGGTAAAATTAAAATGGCAAAAAAAATAATCAACATTGTAAATAGATCCCAAAAAATTCTAAATTTGTCTTCTGGTTTGAAAACTTTGATAGTACATATTCTCTTATTTTCTAAAGGTTTTTTTATAATAAAAATAGAATGTCTTCTCAAACCCTATTCCATTACGGTTTACATTTTTTTATTAACTTCCTATCTTATTGTATCAATTTGATTCTATTCCTCATAATTACCATTATCATTAGCAAGATCATTCAAAATATTTAACTATCTATCATCAAATAACTAATTTATATCTTCCAACTCTTCCTATCTCTCATTTTGTTTAAACTATCTATAAATTAAAGCCTTCTTTAAATCACATGCTTTTGCTGTCAACATACGTTCTTCTTCTTATTGTTAAACAGAATTGTATTTATTCTCTTTCAATATAATAGATGATTAATTCATTCTTTTTTATAAAATAATAATATTTTTTCAATCTTCCTTATTATGTTTATTCTTAGACTTTCTCTTTTTATCTAATTTTTTGTAATCCTCTATCTTTGGTACAATATTTCCTCTTCCATCTACTTATTATTAAGGTGCTGCAGTTGTATTTTTCAAAAATGTTTCTATGGCTTTTTCAGCAGTGATTGGATTTCTTCTATCATAATCCTCCCAAAACTTATAACATTATGTTTCATATAATTCTTGAGTTGAAATATCCTCGGATTTCCAAAATAAATCAAATATAGTATCTATTGGAATTAAAAAGTTCAAAACTGCTATTGCAAATTATACCCATGTTAAAGGAAATGTGGTTTCATTTAAAATAGATTCCCAAATTAAACAACCAATCTAAATATCTAATATCATTTTAATACTGCATAAAGTAATAATGTAAATTCTCCAAAAAAGTCTATCATCTCCTCTGCCATCTCACTTCCTGTTGGTGCTGGCTTCGAATCTCTTCGGAGTAATAAAATCTTCTCAACCCAATATATCATTAATAATGAACCTAATGAAAGTACTGGTCCAAGAGGTAGTAGATATGCATAAAAAAATGTAAATAATAAGGTTTTTCCCAATTATGCATATTTTTTTGATAAATCAATAATTGGACCTGCAAAATAACTAAAATTAATAATAATATTTACTCATTTGCTTCTTATTATGTTACATTACATGCTTAACCTTATGATTAAATTTAGTATCTCATAAATAATTTGTACAAATAAAATGGATCAATCAAGTTAGTCAACCAAGGCATGATTCCATTTGTAATAAAAATCAACATAACATCTTAATTTAAACCTCCCTATTTTATTACAGCATTATATGATTTCTCACCATCTTTTATAATTACCAAATTAACAATTAATGTAATTATTGCAGTATTAAGAAATTAAGCGAATCCTAATTTCTTAGCAGCACTAATATCATACTCAGTTTTTGTTGCAGGAGCTTCTAATTCAGCAAATTTCCTAATAATAATAGCCAAAATGTTATTGATAATTGAAATTAAAACAGAAGCAACAACTCCTAATACTGTTATGGCAACAAGTTCTGCTTATGATAATTATTCTCCCTTTTCTGTATCACTCATTGAAAATTGACCATAAGATAATCCAAATAAAATTCCAAAGCAAATTCCCAATAAAAATATAGTTGCAAGATTTGTTATAAATTTTCTTTTATATTATTCCAATAATGTGACTCCCAAATTTCCCCATAAAATATCCCCTGGTTCAGGTGCTTTTGATACTACAATAACATTATCTCTAAACCTTCTGATATCCTTTTTACCAATTACTCTCATAACTTAAGATAGAATAAGATGTAGTCTAGTCGCTCTGAAAAATTTACAAACAGCATTAGCTTCATCTTCTGTATTATATGAAATAATAACAACACCACTAAATGAAAAAGAAGATTAAAAATTTGATTCATATTAATCCAATTTATTTGTTAACTAATCTAATGTTTAAGTTAAATCAACTTTATTTGGTAATTTAGGAGGAATAGGTCTACCTAATCTTTCACATTCTAATATTTTAGTAAAAGTCTTTTCTTGCTCTTACTTTTGTTTTAGTATTTGTAAATACTCTTAGATCTAATATCCCATACAAATCTTTTGTATTTTATATTCATGATTGCTGATTTTACTAAAGAATTCTTTGATCTCTTCTTCTTTTGCATCTCTTGGAATATTTTCAACAATTATAGAATAATCTGATGCTAAAATACTTTTTTCATCAATTTTATTAGCCAAAATATTTATTCTTTTTCTGTATAAAAACAATAATACTATTATGATTAATGTTGTAATAAAGTTTAATACACTTCCTGCAATATCTACATGCTGATTATTTTAATTTGACTTAGCATATTTACTATAAATATCTTCAGTACATTCTAAAGATCCAAATGCATTTAATTTTAAACATGTCTCTCCCTTAACACTTACTATTAAATCATATATTCCACAAACAATGCTATTATAATTTTAGAAACACTACATAAATGTGGAAATCAATATCGAACTAAACATCAAGAAATCAAAATAAAGTGAGACTCCAGGTCCATTAAAACTGAAATCTAAAATAGATGCTGTCAATGGTAATTCAGTAAGAATTACAGGTTGTCCACAACAAGGACATAAATTATTCTTATTTAAATCTACTTTAGCATCTGCTATGGCAAATTATGTGGCAGACTAAATTCTTTAAATCAATTACTTTGTGTTTGAGACATATTTCCAATAATGGAGGTCTTCGAAATTCATCATAGTCTTCAATTATGGCCTCATTAGGCTAACTAGGTGCATTAAGTTAATTTTCCTCATGATCAATTGGAATAACTGTTGTCATATAGTAATTTTAGTTAATTTTTATATTATATGATCTGGAAATTACATTCTCATATCCCCAGAAAATTTAATTTAATATGAAGAAATAATATTTATCAGTAAATTACTACAGTTTGATATTTAAATCAAATAATATCCTTCTGACTCGAAAAAATATTAAAAGGAAAACAATTTAAATATAAATTTATTATTGAAGTTATATGATATATTTGATGATTAAAATTTGGCAGCATCTAAAATCTTTTTTCTCATTTTAATCTTTCCTATATTTCTTTTTCATTCTATTCTAATTATCTTATTTAAATTGTCAATAAAATAATGTTTTTTTACATATTTTTATCAAGTTAATTAAATTATTATTCAAAGTATTTATTTTTCATTCTTATTATACTTTGAATTTATCATCTTATGATAGAGAAGGTTGTTGTTGTTATTGTTATCATTAAAGATTTTGTTTTACAAATAATAGCAAATATTTTAATTCTTCATAATTCTCATTTAAGAATTCCTTATATTTATCTTTTTTATAATCTATCTATGCTTTATCTACACTCTATTATCACAGAATTAAATTGAAATATATTTTGCATTATACCCTATATGTTATGCTTTTTCTATGTAATCAATCATTTAAGCAACCTCTTCCTTGTATTAATTTCCCTAAAGTAATTTGATATTACTGTTTAGTACAGTTCTTAATTTGATTTCATTTTGTTTAACCAAAGCCTTTAATTTAACATCCATAGATGCAGTAAATTAAAAAATGTTCACAAATTTGATATTTGTTTGATCTTAATAAATGTAGCACAGTCATTGTGCGAGATTGAAATATATTTCTTCTCTATCTTATACACTTAGGTCAATTGTCTTGTAAGAATTACTAAATGCTGTACTATTTTACTATAGAAATGAGTATACAAAATTATAAAATTTTGAGTTACCTAACCTCTCAAATGGTTTGTATATTCATAGTTACCATAAATATTAGTTTTAAAAAGGTGTTCTTGTTTTTCTTTAATTTTGAATATCTCTTCATAAATAAAATAGATAAATTTCAACTTTTATTATTTTTCAATATCTCCAATTAATCCAAAATATTTCCCTTAAGGCACCCTTCTACTGTTATATTTATTCTTTAATCTATTCAACCATATTAATTTTAATTTATATATATAATATTTTCATCAAATATGATAATTCTAATAATAATATGCTTATATCTCAAATGCAAAACTCAAATAATAATAAAGCCCAAAATGCAATTGCTAAATTCCTATTCTTACCTAGCAAAAGGCCATAAGGTAAGAATTGAATTAACTCAAAATTTAGTCCTTTTGAAATTCCTAATCTTAAAATTTTCATCAATTACATTATTTTTATATTTAATATAATAAACCAATTAACATTGATTAAGTTATATATAACAATAATTATGAAATAAAAGTTAAACTCAAAATTATGTTATTATCAGAAGAGAGATTCATTCTGCAACAAAATTAAAGCCTGTTTTAGGTAGTTGTAAATATTTATAGTATAATTGGGAAAAACTTAACTTATCGAATAAGATAAGCCAATTTTCTTTTATTATTTAAATTTTTATTTGAAACAGCAAACAGTATGAAGGAATAGCTCTAATTATGCCATTATTTTTTTTTATTTAATTGCATAATAAAAATCTAATAAAAATGTTTATAATTAATAAAAAAAAAGAAGGTTGTGTTACAAATAATTTGTATTATAGATACCCTAATCAAATAGAAATATTAGTAATATCATCTGCTTCTAGATTGTAATTAAGAAGTATTAGTAATCTGCTTAACTTAAAACAGATTTCATATACATGCATATTGAAATTCAGGAAATAAATTTACTTAGTTTAACAGCTTCTGGATTATCTGATTTCAAACCAGAACAACAAATATGATATGTTCAAATATTTACTATAAATTACATTATAAAGCATATGCATGTATTAATTAAAGATTAAGTTCAAGGGATGATTTATTATTCGATTTTAAAACTTTTAATACTGATATAGTTATTTAATATAATTAATCAATTGTCTTTTTTGATTCTTGAAAAGAATTATGATTTGTCAGATTTTGTTTAATGAATTGTATTAATTGTTAAGAATCAAATTAACCAATAAAGAAAAAGCAGGTATATTAGATATTTTACTAATTGAATGTATTCATCTAAATTAATAAAATTATTTATAATTTTCCTTGGCAATCAATTATAAATATTAATCTGATTATTTAAAGTTATTCTGGTTGTAATTTAAGCCATAGTTAAATATTCCTTTTTTTAAGGACTTCAATAATTTAAATAATTCATAACCATATAAGTTGATAGATTTAAATCAAAAATAATTTAATTTGAATTTGTTTAAGTATATAAAGTGAAATCTAAAAAGATTAATAGTTGTATTTTACAAAAAATTTCATAAATTAAAATGGTAATTAATTCTTATCTTTTCCTTATATTGTTAATATTAGAAATGTCTGGATTACTTAAATACGACTCTGGAACTTTTTCTGGATTTTCATCATGCCTGAATGGAAACACTTAAACTTAAACAATAAATTTTAATGGAGTTTTTAGTAATGTTCCTTATGTTAATTTCTAAATATCTGTATAATTTCCATATTTATTATAGATCTCATCAATAACAACAACATAAGTTACTGTAAGTATCACAAAGGATGTACACTGGTTTGTAAATCTAAAATAAATTGGTTATTAGATTATATTAGGAATAGAAGAAGTTTTTGCAGATATTGAGGTTCTGTTTCATACAAGTTATTACACTAGTGGATCATTAACTTAATATCCAAATAAATGGTTATTTTTATCATATAATGGTCTTTCCTTGTAGAATAACATTAGAACAAGATCTCCAAGAACATCAGTATCATAATCATATGTTGTGGAAACATGTAATATCTATTAAATACATTTAGGGTATGGTGACTACAATAAGAATTATCACTTAAAAGCTTGGATTGCCTATCAATTTACAACTGTCTTTTAAGCTTTTGAATTTCTAACTTTAAGAATATCATAGTCTCTTGATTTGGATGTATCAATAAAACCTAATATATACCTTGGCATAAATGAAATAAGTTAATCATACTCGTAATCCACTTACTTAATTATTGATAAAACATTATAAATAGTGAATATGGAAATATATATGAAATGTACAAAAACAAAAACTATAAAGAGTCAATTTTTAAAATGTTAGAGCTGCTCAACTAAGAAATACCATTAATTTTCTCATTATTGTCATGGTGCTATTGATCATGTTAGTTATTTTCCTAGATTCAAATTGATTTAATCAGTTTATAAAGAATTAAATGTTAATATCCTTGCTGATAGAATTACAATTACTTAAGTACTATATAATTAAATTAAATCAATTGAAACACTGCTAGATATATAAATTTTGAATTCATGATTTATAAAATATTTTACAGAAAAAACAACATAATTAAATTATTAATTATACTTGTCTAATTTTCATTAATTTTATATTAGAATATCAGTCTCAGGTTAAACTATATTATGGATATCAATTAAATATTGTTACATACAATAATAGTCTAATCACTATAACAATTTTCAAGCGTACTACTCTGTTATTTTAATATCCATAAATATATAAATATAGTGTATCATTATATATCTTAAATTTCAAAATAGATTTTCTAAAATTTCCTGCACTATTACCCATGATGAATTACAGTAATTGATGGATAATTAAATGTTTTTGTCTTTGATTCAAATATTTTAATGATTTAGTTTGATTCAATTCTTGACTTTATATTTAAATATAATAGTTTATTTTTTATAATTTAAGAAGACACAGTTATTTCTTATAGTGTAAATAAAATGATTTTAATTATTGAATAAGTGAAATAATACAAATACAAATGTAAGTTTGATAATAAATCAAAAAATATAAGTTGATTAATTTGGTTATCGTATAAATTTAATTAATTAAAAAACATTTTTATTTTAACTAAAAATATCAATAATGTAAATGTGATAATAGTTTAAAATAAAATAAGAATGAGGAATGTATTGAAATAAGGTTAGAATAAGTAATAGACTTGGATGATAGTTACATTTTTGGTACTTTAAGTAATGATGGAGAATATTTAGTGACTTGAGAGGAAAAATCCAGATAAATTTAGGTAAGGATATTAGAAGATGGAATGAATGTATTTATTTATTTTTTAACAGTCTTATTGTATATTGATAAATAATAGATTATATACTAGAAATAATTATTTCATTTTTCTATTCTAATAGATATAGCAGTAGAGATAAACATAATACAGTGTTTATGTAAAATAATATATATCTTACTATCAAATACTAATAATTTTATGATTATAGAAAGTATTTCATCAATTGTATTATTGATAACCCTTTTATATTTTATTAAATATTTTTGATTTAATTAAAACTTTATATATAGTGACACATTATTTATATAATCTTCAAATACAGATGTATGAGGTATAATAATTCATAATTACAATTTAAGTATTAATATTAGAATTACTTTGTAATTTCATTAAGAATCTCTTAATTTTTATGATAAAGTAGATATAACATAAAATATTAAAAATTTCGCTTCTTAACAAGATAATTTAAATAATTTCTTATATATCCTAACTTTTTAATTAGATTGTTAAAAGAACATAACATTTTAACAATCTAGTATACAAATACTTATTATTTACTTTTCTTAGTCAAACATATTCTATTATGAAAGGCATTTAATTATGATAATTAAAAAAAGATAAATTTTAAGATATAAATTACATAATACTTATATTAACTTGAGGTTATCATCATTTTTGTCTCTTATTTTTTTATAACTATCAAATTTGAGTTAATTGTCTGGATGATAACCCAAACAACATGTAAATATAAACATCATTCCCATAATAAATGCCATAATTATAAATACTATCCTAGATATTGAAAAATGCCTCTTAAAATAATTACCCATTGTTTATAACATGAGTATCCAAGTATTATTAATCAGTACTATTGATCTTTAACATCAAAATTGACGTCATTAAACATTTAAATTAGATATTCTAAACACCAACCTGAAAACACTCAAATTTTTATTCCATCCAATAAATTGCTTATGCATCCATTTCAAGAGTTCTATTAAAATAACTACAATCTTATGCTTTTATCGCCTAAAAAAATATATTACATTTAAATTGTACTTTACTCTTATCAGTCTTGGAATACACTATTACTTCTTTTGATACCCCAGGAGTGATATCCTTAGCATAGTAACATTCACAAGGATTTTTGCACAGATTCTATTATACATGATTATACATATCTTGAACTGTTGTATATTATGGGTCTGATGGGCTGCAAGTTTGATCTTCTGTAATAACAACTCCAAAAATAATAGCTAATACTCCTATTAATGTGAAAATCACAAAGAAACATAAGTTATCTGCATTGAATATTACCAAAAAATAATTCTTATTCTTCAATACAGTTCCAAGTATTCCACATAATGCCACAATCAATATACCAAAAGCAAAAGTCCAAAAAGGTCTTGATAAAAATTTGATTGATATGAAGGCCTAAAAGATGAGAACATATACTTACTACTCCTAATTCCTTTAGTTATTAATCTATTTTACCCAAAAGACTTGTAACATAATACGCACCAATAAATGCCACTATAACAAGTACAAGAGCAAAAAAGACTTAAATTAAAGCAATAACCTTTAAAGTTTTAAGAGGTAAGCACATTTATAAATTAATAATTTATGCATTATGATCAAATATTAACTGATAAGCAGATAAATAGTTCAATATTTAAATTTAAAACAAATTTATATCATTTTATGGATAAGAATTATCCTTATATTTTTTTCATATTTACATTTATTAAGTTAGATGATAATTATGATATAATATGTATGAAAAAATGATTAATAATCAAAATACTTGAATGGTCTTGAGTATTCAGTTTTACAAAGTTCTTTGTTGTAAAATGTAAGAATTTTTTTTTTTATTATTCATATTAATATATGACTGTATTTTGAGAGATAAAAAATTGATCTCCTTATGATTTAGAATAATCACTCAATTATAGTTTAGATTTTTTAAATATAGCGAATTATTTAAACTTAATCTTCAAACCAAATTTAAGTTATCCTATTAAAAAATAATTAATAGACTAATAATACAGCAGATAAGATTAAAAAAAATATTTCTTTTTTATAAAGACATTTAAGGATTGAACTAAATTCTTTGTATGCTTTTCACTACTTATCATTTGATATTTATATAACTTAGGTCATATTTGAGAATTCTTATTTCTATCAAATATATTTTAGTTCTTCCTCCATAAAATTTTTCAGATATATAAATAACACTTTCAATCCATCAATTCAGACTAAAAAGTTTATTTATTTTTTATTGTTGATTCTTATGATAGAACTATTTAAAACAACACAAAACCTATAGATTATTTTGATTTAAGATCATCACTAGAGGAATTACTCATTAGTTCATAAAGGAAAACTTTCAGTTATCATAGACAAACTATTTCTCATAAAATGAGACTCATTCTAATCCATAACAATCCTTTTCATATATGTCCTTGATTTGATTAAATTATTCTATAGACATTTTAATACTTTAGTTAATTATCATAACCAAAAAATGAATTATTAAATTTTATGTATTTGGATTATAATATTATTTTATCACAATCCTAGTGGATCAGGCTTACCTTAGACTAATCTGCATTTAAATCTCCAAATATCTAAGTAATTGACATGCCCAAACTTCTTTGAAGCATATGCAATAATGTCTTTGGCCAAATTTTCATGGAAAGTTCCCTTAATTTCATGATATTGACAATTGGAAGAAGCAAAATGGCAACAAATTGATTTTCTAAAATTCGTAGTCTAATATTTATTAATAATATTTACTCTATTTTCTCCTGAACCATGAAAGAGATATGGATGAAAGAAAACAATGTCTCCTGCCTTCATTTCCAAGTGAATTTTTGGAGCACTTTCTGGGGGCATATCTTTAACTCCCCAATAGGCCTTATTAACTCCTTCCTTCCAATCAGGATAACAATGTTCAACAGGGCCAACTAATGATACTGGTGTATATTTACCTTTATGAGTACCAGGATATACAACCAAACATCCATTTTCTCTATTAGCATCTTCAAGTGCTGCCCAACCAGCAACTATTTTATCAGCTGGTCCAAATGGAAAATATACTTAGTCCTGATGAATCGGATGTCTTGATGTTTTTCCCATATTAGGGGGTTTGTTGATGAACATTGTATGAACAGATTTAATATCAGGTCCACAGATGCTTTTAAGATATTAAATAACTTTTGGGTTTTAGCAAAATTTGAATAATACTTCATCTTCTTACCAGTCTTATATTTTTGTTATTGCTTCCTCTCCCCATTATTTTCCTCCTCCTTTTTTCACCAATGAAATGTCTCTTACAACTTACATTCCATATTTTCGTTCTAGTTGTCCATCAGCATATTCCCTAAATCTTAAAGTCCACTCTTTGACTTCTTCAGGAGTAAAGATTTATCTAACCACTAAGAATCCGTTTTCTTCGTAAAACTATCTTTCTTCCTTAGTTAAAATTCCTCCGTCTATTGTATATTAGAAGGCAGGCATTTATTTTTAGAGCAACTCAAGCCTTTGACTCATTTTTATAATGAATCATTTTCTGATTATAATCAATTCATAATGCAGTGTAATTGATGCGTCATTTTTAAAAATCGTGCTTCATACCTAAAAAATTCAAATTTGATTATCATTCAATTATATTTGTTTGAATATCAAGAATGTATCATATATTTTTTCTAATATAATTTTTCAATTCTAATATTGAATAATAAGGCTTATATTTAAATGTTAAGAGAAGAACTTAATTAATTTTTTCAAATTATTTTATATAAATTCTAAAAAATTAATATCGAAACTCACATTTAAATTGAATTCCAATTTAATATAAAATTTAACTAGTTAATTTGAGCATAAGTCATTTCAATTATATTTGATGTTGAATTTATTACATTAAATTTAAAGTAGAAAATATAACAATACAATTTAATTCTAAAATTCAAAATTTCCTATTTTATGGGTTTATTTTAAATATTTATAAATCCATTTACAATCAGGATAATCTTAAAGTTTTTATTATGCTAATGAATATTTTAAGATTACAACCTTTCAATAAGGTTGGGTCTAATCTTACCATGATTTAATATGAATATTAGAACACACAAATATCTTATACAACAATGTTATTAATTAAAATGATACTTAATTTAGAAGGTGTTAAATTTTAAATATTTACATTACTGAAAGTGAGATCGAATAGAAATATAAGAATAAATCTTAGAGATATTGTATTTTTTAATTTAAAAGTGGATTCTGTAGGTAATGTTTATATCATTAGTAAATTTTAAAAAATGCATATTTGTATATTGTTTTTTATATATTTTCTACTATTTTTGAAGGATTAAAACTCTCAATCTTAAAACAGGAATGTCTATATAACACTTTGTTCTGTTTAATCACTTAATTGTCATTTCAATTGAAATTATAATAATTAAATACAGAAATTAATAAAATACTTTATATTAAAATTTATGATACAATCATAGGCTAATTATATATTTTAATCATAAAAATTTAAGTTATTACTACATTTTAAATTGTTTTAATTAGTGTTGTTTAAATATTTTTGTGGATCTGAATTATTTGTGATATCAATAAAATATTTATTCTTTATTAAAATAAATAAACCAAAACAAATAGTTTAAATTTCTTTTATTATCATAAAATACTCTTATATTATAATAATAAATATATTAATTTAAAGTCTTTGAACAAAAGAAAAGAATAATTGGATTAAAATGGTTTTAAATAATACATAACATATTTACTTTATAATTCTTAAGAGTTAGAGAATTATTTAAATAATAAGGGTATTCTATTTTGTGCATAACTAATTAAATAAAATAATTTTAGTATTTAATATTTAATGAAAGAATAATAATATATATATCTGCATTCTTTCTTTTCTTTAAAAATCGTACCAGTTTATTTTGGTTTAATTAAAATATTATTGTAAAGAAAAACAAATTATACTAATTCCAGTTGATTGAGATGAACTTAAGTTTTTGAAATACTATAAAATATATGTTAGATATGTAATAAATAATTAAATTCTAAACATCAAATAGTCAATTATTCCTTTATGAATTAAGGTTTCTAGTATTTTCTTTAACCTTCCTAGTTTATTATTTATCCTAATAGTAATTAAATGATTTAATACTCTTTGATTGGGATCTTAATTTGGTTATCTTTTGGCTTAAAAGAAATCCTTTTATCCATTTGGAGATGTGTGGGAAGAATTGGAGGGTAACTTGTAACATTTCTTTTCAGGTCCTAACTTTTCAATAGTTCCATCCTCTAAATTAATTGAATAGAATCCTTTCTCAACCATAAATATTTTCTTAGGTGTTGTTGTTTTAATAAATTGAGACATTTTTTGCTTATTTTATTATTATTAATTGAAATGAACTAGCAATAGTAATCTAAAACCAAAGTGTTTAACAACTAGTATTAGATTGTCAAAAAGCTTTCTTCTGGTTCATTTGGAGTTGTGTTTCTTGGTTTGGACATAATCTCTAAATAAGAGGTGGCTATAAAAGTAGAAAAAGAAGAGAATGAAGAGGTCAAATCTTTGGAAAGAGAAGTGTAGATTTTAAAGATTCTTGATGGACTAGATGGATTTCCTAAATATTATTGGTCAGGAGAAGATCTTGGTTACAATATCCTTGTTATTTAATTGTTGGGCAAAGATTTGGCCTTTCATTTTAAATAACTCAAGAAATTCAGCTTGAAATCAGTTTTAACTATTGGAATACATTCTGTTAATCTTTTAGAGAGAGCTCATTCAAAAGGAGTAATACATAGAGATTTGAAACCTGAAAATATGATATTGGGTTTAGGGAATGAAATTTCTAGGTTGTATCTAATTGATTTCGGTATCAGTAAAGTCTATAGAGATGATAAGGGAAGACATATGTAATTGTTCAATTTGTTCTTAGAATTTTCAAGGATTAGAAATCTTTTTTAGGAACCACTCGGTATGCATCAATAGCTGCTCATTTAGGTCATGAATTAGGACGAAAAGATGATTTAGAGTCACTAATGTATATTTTACTTTACTTTTTACGTGGGTAAATAGCAATTATAAATAAGGTAGTTACCTTGGTAGAATATGACAAATGTGACAGATGAGGAAAGAACTCAAAAGGTTGGTTAATTAAAATTATCACTTGAAAATGATTTGTTTAAAGATCAAGTTCCAGAGTTTTAGAAGATTTATAAGTAAATTTCTATTTAATTAATATAGTGCAATAAGAAGATTACAATTTAAATAGGAACCTGATTATAGGATGATTACTTAAGAACTTAGAAAGGCAGCAGAATCTACAAATATCATACTTGATGGAAATTATGAATGGTCAGAAATTAGATAATCAACTCATTATTAAACAGATACAAATTAGAATTTAAGTAAATAAAACATTTAGTTCAATAATTCAAATGAGATGAAAAAATCAATTGAAAAATAATTATCAGGTGCTATTTAACATGGGTAATTGTATTAATTAAATAGAAGTTCTTAAAACTTTTTAGCACCTCCTCCATTATCTTCTAGAAATAATTCTTTTTAAAGAGATGATTTTAGGAAGAATTCTAGTTTAACTAAACAAAGCAGTATAGGAATTTATTGTCAATCATTGAATCCAAATTACTAGAAATCCTCTTGTGATGATAAGTTTACTAGTAGACAAGATATTTTATAAAATAAATCATAAAGTTTTGATGATGAAAAGATTTCCAATTTTGAAAGCAGTGAAATTATTGAAAATAATGATAATTAGGAATCTTTAGTATAAAAATATGAAAAAGTGAGAAAAGGAATTACAATGTATAATTATTATTATATTTTAGTAATCTCATATAAAGTTTGAAAAAGATAATGAAGTGAAAATATTATCCATTATGGATTAATCTTTTTTTTTTTGTTTTGTAATCTTCATATAATAATAATTCAATAATCATAAATTTTTATCTCATGGATTTCTATCTTTTTTATATAATTAATGGAATGAAAGAAATTAAATAAACAGTGATTGATGTTTATAATTACCTATTGGAAATGTTAAAATGAAAAATAATATTATAATTAATTATTATTATGAGTTCTAAAAATTTTAGATTAATACACAATAAAACTTTACCAGCATTCTAATACTAAAATGAGCCTTTGAAAGTGAATGAAAAATATCAAATTTATATGTCTGTTTAACCTAATGCTGTGGAATAATTAATATTAAAAGATTAAGCAAAACCGAAAACATCAATTTTAGATAAATTTATTGATACAGACAAAAGTAGAAGCAGAACTGCCCATAATCCAGGATTACTTCAATAAAACTCTTTGAAAAATGAAAAGCCTAATTAAACTGTCTAATTTGCTGATGATATTTAGACCCATTAATAAAATATTTAGAATTAGAATTAAATCAATATAAATCATCATAATAAGAAAACTGTTACATAAAAAAATCTCCAATAAACCTTATTATTTGATGAAAGAACAAATTCAGTACCTAAAGCGGCTATATAAAATCATATTATTGATGACATTGTAAAGAATGGAGATATTATTCTAAAATAAAAGGGATTATTGAATTAAGTATAAAACCTAAAAAGATTAAAGTTGCTTAAATAATATGAGTTTAATCAGTAAGAATTATAATTATTTTTAGTTATTGCTTACCTGGAATTGGGAAATCTCCTTATGTCTTTAATGATGCACATTCTAAAAGTACTAATCCAGGTTACTCAAGAAACAAAGAAGGCGGAAAGTTTTTCACAAGATGATTTATTTTCAAAAGAATAATAATATCTGCTCTTTTTAAGTTTTATATTTTTAATTACCTTTTTAATTTTTCTAATTATTCAAACTTTTATATAATTTAATATAATATGATTATAAGATATTTATGTTTTTGCAAAAATTCTATAAATCAATTTAACCTTAGGCTGTTTAAAGAACTGACTTAAACATAGTAATTATGTTTTAGACACTAAAAGTTTAATAAATTAATATATTTAAGCACTAATTTTCTTTTATGATCTTTTATAAGAAAATAGTGGAGAAGATATTAACAGGAAATTACATTAATTTTTGTCTATAAATTTATTATATTAAATGAATGCATATTTTTGTTGAATGTTTATTGAAAAATCAAAATTACGGATACTACATTCATTATTATTTATTTCTATATGAAATCTTGAATATATTTATTTTATTGTCATCTCCTGTTTCAGTTTTAATTGGATAAGAAATATCATAATTTTTTTCTAATTTTGTTGTGCTTTTTGTACTACTATTTAGTGTGCTTCTATGAGAATTTTATGTAAATTGATTCAATTAGTCTTAATTAGAATCTTCTATTCTTAGTCTATGAGTTCTGGGTTCATATATATTTATTTTTTTATTTGTGATTGGTAAATTAAGCTTAAAAGGATGCTGTTAGATGTTAGAATTTTTTATTTAGCTAATATATTTGTTTAAAGTAAATTTATTGTTAAAGGTAGTTTAGATGTTAGGTTACTTTTTAGGTTTACTTGACGATAAGAGCTTTTAGATCTACTATAATAGGGGAATAGATAATTACAAGAAACTAATACCTTTTACAATTATTCACTGACAGTAGGTACAGAAGCAGCGAATTTTCCTCTTTATGTATTTGTAATAATCGCTCTTTATATAATTTTTTATTTCAACACACCAGGATTAATCTATGTAGTCTTTTTCACTTTTGTTAATGTAACATAAGTACTATCTTTTCTTTAGCTTTAGCCATAAAACTGTCGACTCAATTATAAATAATAGTCCTAATTATTGTTTTCCTTAAGAAATTATTCATCAGGATTAATTAGTTAAGAATCATCTTTTTCCAGCATGAAACTCACAAACCCATCTTGTTATTCATCTTATTATTATTACATTATTAAATAATTAATATGTATAATTTTTGTATATAATTAAAAAAAGTGAATAGTTTTATTGTAAAAAGGTTGAGTATTTTATCTACAAATTCAAGTTATTCAAGTAATAAAAATATATATATCAACTATATTTATTATTTTTTTAATTAGAACATAACATATTTATTGAAAATCTCAGATAAATAAAGTTACATTTGAGTTTGAATATTATTGAATGGCTCTTAAAAATATGATCACAAAATATAAATTAAAAAAATCTAGAATCAGTTTTGATTTAATGAGTATGTTTTTCATCTTAATTAAAATAAAACTTATTATTTTTATGTCAACAGAATTGGATGGTTTAAAATCAGAAGTTAATGAGTAAAATAATAGTATAATTTCTAGTTTAAAAGAAATGGTAGAGATGCTTGAAAGTGATAATTAAAGTAAGGATGATGAAATAAAACTGATTAAAGCAAATCTTTAAAAAAAAGATTAAGAAATTGCATCTCTTAAAATTAAACTTGTAGGCATAGATTCTAATAATAATTAAACAGATCATAATTAAAATTAAATTGAGCAATTTTAAAGTTAAATAGTATTGCTTTAATAATAATTATCTGAACTAAAGTAAAAAATATGGAATATATTAGGAATCAATTAGATGATAAAAATTTGGAAATTGAAGTGTTAAAACATGATCATTAAGAAGAATTGAAAAATTTGATTATATAATAGAAAGAAATACCAGAAAATAACCAAACTGATGGAGAAATTGAAAGATTATAAAACATTACCTCTTAGCTTGAACAAGACATAAATGAATTAAAAATTAAGTATTATTAATTAATAAAAAGGTCTAATAAAGAAATTGATTAGCTGAAAAAATAGATAGAGCAATATCAAATATAAAATTAAGAGCTATTATTAAATTCTTAAGTATTTATAAATTTAATTGCAATATAGAAAATTGAGTCCAAAAATATTGAAAGCAATGAAGATTTAATTTAGAAGCAATAAGTTGAAGTAAATAATTAAAATTAAATAAGATTTCACAATTAAAATTAAGTGTTGAATAGTTGTCAAATCAATTGCAAGGCCATGAATAAGAAAAGTCTAAATTAGATGCCGTTATTGATGAATTAAAATTGAATTAACAAAACTAAGTTGAAAATATAGGAACTCTTAAGAATCCAATGGAATCACCAAGAAGTTAACAGAGCTCATAAAATAATGAAGAACTTGAACAAATGTAGAATATGATTTTGGATTTATAAAAAGATGATGAGACTAATAAAGCAAAAATTGTAAAATTAAACAATGAAGTTAAATAATTGTAATAGTAATTACAATAATTAAATCAAATAAACTAGGAATTATAATTGGATATAGAATAAAAAAATATTGAAATCATTGAAGAACAAGCAAAAGTATCATCACTTGAAGAAGAATTAGTTTCTTATGAATAAAAATTAGCAGCAGTTGTTTAAAATAAATAGAAAATATCTACTGAATATTAATAAGCTTAATAATCTCTATAATAATTTGATTTGTTGTAGTAAGATAATGTTTCACTTTAATTGTTACTTAATTCAAAGATTGAAGAATTAGAAGAATTAAAAATGCATAATAAATTTGAGACTCAATATTTAGAACTAAAAGAGGATTTTGAATAGTTTAAGGAGTATGTGCAAGAATAAATCTAATAAAAAGATGAAACATTAGCAGATTAAGCTTAATAATTAATTGATTATGAATAATGCAAAGAATAATTAATCATGCTTAGTTAATAATGTTAATTATTATAAGAATAATAGAATAAATTATTAGAAAATAATGATGAACTATAAAATTAATATCACAATAGTTTATAATAAATACAATAGATGAATAATAACAATCTATAATTTTAGGATATTCAATCTTAGAATTAATTTTTAAAATAAGAAAATGAAACTTTGAAATCTGATAATATATCAAAATAAGAGATAATTTCAGATTTGGAAACATAACTTAAAATTTAATAATAATTGGGAGAGGAATCACCATTAAAGTTACAAAAATTATAATCAGAATATTCTGAAAATCGTAGTGAATATCTTAATCATAAAGAATAATGTTAAAGAGAAATTCATTAATATAAATAAGAAAAGGTGTTATTCTAATCTGAAATACAAAATATTAAAGATATGATTAATGCATTTCTATCTAAAAATAAATAATATCAACCCTAAGGAAAAATTGCAGAGGAATATCATCAAAAATTAACAGATTTCACATCTGATGATAAATTTGTACATTAAGAGTAAGCTTATAAGTAATTATTATTATAGGGAAGAATTAATTCTATTAAAGTAAAAATTGGAAGTATTCTAAAATAAGACTTTTGTTGATTAATAATGTCAAATAAAACCTGAATTAAATGACTAAGAAATTATTACTAATTAAATTGAATTATTTGAAAAGAGTACATAGTCAGAATAAGTAGAAAGTAGCTTATCTGGATCTATGTGGCTCAATAATGATGCAATCAACTCAAAGGATGATTAATATTAATAGATGAAGTATATCTAATAATTAATGTTTTTAGAAAAAAAAATGAAGATCTTGATTAGCTGTTGAAAAATTATGAAAAAGAAGTTTCAAGTTTAAAATAATAGAATAAATTATTGTAAAAGAAGATTGAGTCTAATTAGAAATCAAATCCATAGGAAAGATTAGGAAAAAGAGTTAGTTTATTTGAATAGTAAACATAACCAAGAAAATCAAAATAAATTCAGTATTAGAATTATTGAGTATTAGTTTAAATTTATGTGAGTCATAACAGATAGACGATTAATCAAGAGAAAATCTATTTATGAAAGAATTAATAGATAATTTAAAAAAAGATAATAAATAACTTACACTATAAAATGATGATCTAATATATTAATTAAATGAACTAAAGTAAACATAGGAAAAACATTAAGAAGAATAAAATAGATTAGAAGAATAGCTTCAATCTTAAATTCTACTAAATTAAACAAGAAATAAGAGTGTTGATAATAATTAAACAATAATTTCTCAAATTAACACAACAATGATTTAATTGAATTAAATTGAATTGTTCTTGGTTGTAAAATCCTAAAAGAATTTTTAATTTCCTTATCTAGAATTTAATAGAAAGTATTAAATTTATAAAATTATTAAAAAGATAAATAAAGTTTTATTCTTAAGGTAAAACGAGAATTGAAAAATCAATTTATGAAACATTTACTTTTGATGATGTATTTCTTGATATTCAAAAAGTGAGACAATATTTTTAATTCTATGGTAAAATAAGTTTAGATTAAAGTAGAATGTTTATTATTGTTGGCTAATCAAGTATTTATTTATATATATATATAAATTAGAAACACAAAAGAAATTTCTGTTATTAATGTTTCTTGATTTATATTATAACTCTATTAAAGAGTAAAAGCTTAAGTAAAATTTAAAACTTAGATTATAAATTTAATACTAAGAAAGAATAGGAAATAATTGGTAAACTCTTGATTAATTGAGTAAAGATTTATAGATAGAAAATGAAAACTTAAATTCAAGTCTATAATAATTAGACTTAATAATCTAAAATATTAAGTTTTATTTGTATGGTAAAAATTAACAAGCAAAGATTTTAGGGAAAGAGAAAATAAGATAATTAACAATAACATATAGTATTATTTTCAAAGAATAGACATATACACAATAATTCATTATAACTACTATTCCTGTTGTTCCTAGATGTTCATTTCCAAAATTTTTAAGAAAAATCTGCAATCACACTCCAACATCATAATTTAAATACTATTGTTTATTAACTATTAATCCTATTTTATTACATTATAATCAGACTGTAGATATTATGTATTTGGCTAAAATAGTATATGCATAAAACAATTAAGAAGATCTTAATAAATAAATGAAAATTGATGATGAAAGCGTTAGACAAGTTAGATAGGCAAATGGGTAGGTTATAATTAAGAACTAAGAAATTGATATATTAAAAAGACAAACGGAGTATTTCAAAAAATAATATAATGAAATATTATTAAAGTAAGAAAATAAATAATAATTACATTAATAAATATAAATACAACTTTAGAATGTTATTGTAGATATCAAATTAAAGATGAGTTAATCAAAAATTAATAAAAATAGTAAAATGCCTTGTCCAGAGGCTTAATTTTATGATAAATTAATTGCCTAATTAGAAAATCTAACAAGAAAACTTTCTCCAATTCAATAGGTTTTAAATACTGATAGATCAATAAGTCCATCAATATAGAATTAATGATATTTATATGTTTTATTTTAATAATTGAGTAACCTCTACGATCTGAACTTTAAGAAGTTTATTTATATAGATTGTTTTATAAAACATTTACATATTATATATCATTTTTATATTTAATTATTTCAACTAGTCTACAATTAATGAATATTTTGAATGATATTAATAAAAATTGATTAAATTTCCTTTTATTTATTCTAGAGTAATCATGTAATTATAATTAATTGATAAATAAGGAAATAGATTGCTAATTCAAGGTCCCATCCTGATTTAATGTTCCAAATGACCATCTAAAATAGCACAACTAACAGCTGGAGACTTATGAAATTATTCCAGAATAGGGTCAATACAAGAAAAAGAAGAAATTGAAGAGGAAATCGTTTAATCATAAGATACTTTGGAAGATTAACCCATAAAGAATGAAGAAGAATAACTATATTAAAAAATAGAATAAGAACATGAAAATAAAGAGGAACCCTAAATAAATGGAATGATTTTATATTATTTTTAATATTAATGTCAATGCCAAAACTAGCTATTAGTCCATAGTTACACATTTTCTTTATAATCTTTAAAACTTTGTTTATACCTTTCCAATTAATTTTATTTTTGTATTTATCTCAATTATAGTTTATCATATTCTTTCATTTCTTTGGAATTCAATCTCTATAGTGTAAATGCTGAAAGTGATAAAGAGCAAAATATTTCTAATTATGGTAATTATAGTAGTGGTTATTTCTTAAGTTTTGTTTTAAGTAACAATCTTATCAGTCCAATAGAAACGTATGTAATTCCAAATATTTTGAAAGAATAGAGTATATTAGATTGATGTAAATCATTTCTTAAAATATTCATAAGTTTAGGAATTAATTATCAATAATAAAATTATTATATTGAATTTCATTAAAATTACTCATTTTTTTTTATATCATTATTATCAACCCCTAATTTCATAAAAACGAGATGCACCAAATGAAATACCATTAGTTATTATCTTTCTAAATTCAAGTTATTAATGTTATTTATATATTACCAACTAAAACAAAAATAGAATTGAAATAAATATTTCAAGATTTCTTACTTATATCCAAACTTATAATATAATAATAAACTAAGTGAAGGAAATCTTAATTACATTTAATAATCATATAAAATATTAACTTTAAATAATAACTTCCTGTTATAATCAATAATAATTAAAAATTTATATCTTACCATTAAATTCACTGAATTATAAAATACTATTGACTTCTTCAATCAACCAAAAGAATCTATCAAATAAAATTAATCATTAAATATTTTGAATATTCAATTAGAACTACAAATTAAATGAATCAGATTATAATAAATCGAAATATTTATAGATATATTCAATTACCAGATTTAACATATTAAGAAACCTTTAATGGCTTGGTATAATACAAATTAATTCTTTAAGCTAACTCACCTGCTTCTATATAATTTTGGATATTTTCAGCATCATCTACTTTGTCATCTACTTAATTTTCTACTTAATCATCAATATTAGGATCAACTTAAATATCTTACTTTTCTTATTTTAACAAATTTTCTTCTTATTATTGTTATTATTATTAAAACTGACTTATTTATGGTTATTATAAAAAATTTGAAGAGTTGAGTAGAGATTACTATTATTATTAAGGTGGATTAGGAATAAATATTGAACTCTTTTTTGAAGACAAATTGTTATTTGATAATCTTTCAGGAGAATGAATAAAACCTAATTTTTACTCTAATATTTTAGTATCTATAAACCGTTAACTCACTTGATTTGTTAATTCAGTTTCGTGACCATCGATTATTTTTTCTAAATCTCTTTTTTTCTTATTTTCTAATGCATCATATTTTAACTAGAATTGATTCAAATTTTTACAGTAATATATTTGTCTACTTTTTATATTTCATCATATAAAGCTTCTAAGAGTTTGATTTATGGATCTTCCTTAATTTTGAATCTAGAGAGTAAAACAAAGTAACATTCTTAAATAGGATAAGAATTATACTTGCTTTTTTATCATATTTTGCTTTGTATTAACCAAAATTTCCTCTATAACTGAATTATTCAGGAGGTTCCTTTGGTTTTGCCTTAGGATCATTTGGATCCAATTACTTAGCTTTAATTTCTTTTTCTAATTTTACTCGTTCTTGACTCCATGTTTTGTCAATAGGAAATCCTCTTCTTATAAACATAAAAAAGAATTATCTATTATAATCCCACATCATAAAACATCGAAATATTTTAATAAGTGTATCAGCACTTAGATCTTTATCAGAATTAAATCCTTGACTCTATCTATAGCCAACAGAACCATTTTGAATTTGAGATATAGCCCTTACATTTGATGAATTATTAATTTATGATCCAATTTTTAGCTATGATTATATATTACTCTAAATTTTATTACTTTATAAGTACTTGTTATTAAATCTTATTATTAAGCCTAGCCTCATAAGGTTCTTCAAAGGGTTTAACTCTTCCATATTTTTTAGCATAATCTTATTCTTTTATTTCTAGTAAATTCTCTATTGTTTCAGTTTCTTTTTTTTCCAATTCTTCTTTTTTAATCTATGTTTGTAAATTCATTATTTACTTTTGAATAATTAGGCATACTTTTAAATAGATCAAATATTTCATCCAAAACTTAATTTTGATAATCTTCTTTAACTTCAATACTGCTCAATAAAATGAAATAACATTCTTATTTATTCAAATATGTTACTGTTTACTTTGTCATATTTACATTTAAACCTTCCATAATCTGTAGATTACTCAAAATTGTCTTTGGGTTCTTTAGACATTTCTTGAAATTTATTTTCTAATTCTTTTCTACAACCATTCCATTTAGGAGATACTTAGAAACCTCTTCTTATAAACATAAAGAAGAAAATTCTTTAGTAATCATAAATCATGAAAGATCTGAATGCCGACATATTTACTTTAAATATATAAATAAAATATTATTATTTAAAATACAAAATTCAGTTGTAATTCTGTGTTTAAGAATAAAAAGAATATCCTATATAATATATGATATGAAGATATTATGGTTTGATACTATTCTTAATGAAAGATATTTTTAAGGATATTGAATTGTTATTTAATATTCATAAAATATATTAGATATATATATTAATAAATATATATTGCAATAAATTTTGAAGAGCAATAAATAAAATTTAATTATGAGATCGCTACAATAGATTCCAAAAGTAACTAAAAAAGTTATTATTATAAATCAAAAGTAAGTGTTATATAATGATTTACTAATAGATCTAATATGATTAGTGAAAATAATAATCTTTAGAATATTCAAAATATTTAAGTAAATGATACTGATAGAAAGAATGTATATATGGAAGAACAAATTCCAAAATAATTTGAGGGTATTTAGATTAAGTTAAAATAGATAATATGCAATTTGATAGTCAATAATCTATTTAGGAAATGATGATTTTGTATTAAAAGAATTGTACCTAATTATAAGAATTTTAATCTTAAATACATGAGTTAAAATAGAGAGTTTAATTGATTGAGTAAAAATTTTAAGAAATTGAAGCAACAAACAAGAGAAAGAAAAAAAGGAGAACTGCAGCTGAAATTGATAAGAATTTTAAAGTGTGTATTAAATTTATTAATTTTGTAGTGTCCATATAAAAATTGTGAGAAGTTTTATGGATCAGATGTTTCTTTGAATTTACACATCAAATTCAAACATAATGGTGGTAATAAGAGTGAACGTCAGAAAATAATTGTAAAATTTATTATTGTTATAATAGAAATAATTATAGGCTGGAGAAATATCTGAAAAAGATATTCAAAATATTAATTTACCACCTGTATGAAAAATATATTTCAATCCGATAATAAATTTGATTTCAAATTAATTTATGTGTTTTTACAAGAATTTATATTCCGCCATTTTTTTGGAATTTAAACTAAGCATTTTTAACGAAATTTTAAATTTGAATGCACATTATTTTTATTATTTTAGTTTAGAAATACAACTATGTCTAAATTATATGATACAAATAGAAAATTCAATAATACAAAATAAAGATGGGTATAATTATTATAATATTATTTTCTACAGGAAACATTAACAGCCAATATTGGAAATAAAGAAAATATCTAAGTAAATAATAAAATTACAGTCAAAAAAACAATTAAAAAGTGTTCAACTGCCATCACTTTCTAAAAAACAAAACCCTTACCTTAAAGAACATTAACAAAATATTTCAAAATGACAAACATTAAAAAATATCCTCACTTATAGTTATATGACTCTAAAGGTTCTGTAAGAGAGTTTTAATGTTATGATGACAAAGTCCTCAACATACCTCCAGCCTATAACTAAATTATTTCACATGTAAATACTTTAAATAATTATTATAGTCTATGGATAATGATTGTTAATCTGACAATGAACAAGTTGAATCTGCAGTCAGATAACTTACATACTTTCTCGAATCTACTTTAAATTAATACAAATAATAACACTCTTAATGAAGTTTATAAATATTTGTTTAGGTTTTAGATAATATTTATATTAGATTCTTCTATTTTTATTAAACAAACTATAGTTTATATGAAGATAGTATCAATTCTAATTACAACCATAATTACATTTCCATAAAATAACTAGCAACTCTTAAGAAATCAAATTGATTATAAATACTATAATATTTTATATCATTAAATAATATAATCAATCCATATAAAGAATATTCAAAATGATCTTTGGATTATTTTATAGAAAAAAGAGTATGTCTATAATATTACAAAGTAAGAGTTGGACAGGAAGAGATATTAAGTTTAGCATTATCAATATTAATTTTTGAATGATGGATGTGAATAATATTAATGAGTTTTAATGCCTATACTAAAATCTGAACAACAATTAACAAGTTTATAAACTTAAGTTTTAACCAAGTATATTGTATTTGAGTAGAATCTTCTATTTCAAAATAGAAAGGAATAATATGGCTTTGTATTAATTTTGTAATTTTTGATATAAACTATTATAGATGTATTCTGGATAGTTACTGATTTTACCATTCATTTAAGGATCGAAATAAAAATAATTTGTTGACTATTTAACAACTCTTTTAGGTGAAAATACTATCAATCATTGTTAATAGTTGGAATTCCTTTTCTAGGGAGAAAGAAAACAATGACTATCTCATTATTTTGTGTAACTATAATGCATATTTGATCTTATTATGCTTCTTTGGCCATATTTTTTTGCTCGTTTCTTTATGAAAGAAGATTGGACTATGTTCTATTCTTATTCTGCCGAAATATTACACAGAACTTTAGGATTTGATAGTAGTACTGCTGTATGAAGAATAAGGAGCTGCCATTTCACCTGATATTCTAAGACCATTATTCGACTAAGATATATATATTTACTGCTTTTAAGCTTTTGCTTTAAGTTCTGTTATTACTTTATTATCTACCATCACATTACGTTATGATACTGTTGGTAAATCATGAGATTTTTAGAAGTAAATACAAATTTAATATGTAGTGTTGATGGAGAAGTAGAAAGTAATAAAGAGGATGAAATTAAAGAAATTATTATGGTTTTAATTGAAAAATAAAATTAGAACTGAAATAAAATTTATATTTATTTATTATTAAATGGATCCTAATGCTTAAATCAATGAGAGATACTCAAAATTATAAGAAAAATTGGGAGCACTTCAATTTGAAGTTGATAACACAAAGGATGCAAAAATTGATGAAATATATGACAGAACCAATAAAGCTTAAAATGAATTGAAGGATATTGTCAATAATTACAGTGAATAACTAGTACTTAATTATGTTAAGAATAGGGATAATTGTCAGGTTAATTCCAAGAACTTACAAAATAATTTGAAAAACAAAATGAAAAATATAGTTCTTCACATGAAAAAAAGTTAAAAGAAATCAAGAATTTAGAGAATAAACTATAAAAAAAGTTAGATGATGATGTTAAAACTAATAGAGAATAAAGTGAATTAGTATTATCCAGCTATGATTAATAAGTAAGATCTAATATCATTAAATTGAAAGGTTTAAGACTTACTTTAATAGATAGGATAAGAAATTAAAGTAAGAAACTAATAAGTAAATATTATTAATACAACCTTACAAAATGATTTACCTTCATTATGGTAATATAATGTTTAAGAAAATTAAGAAAGAGTTCAAGAAGATCAATCTATAGTGAAAAAAGCAAGTTAAGAAATTTCCAAATTATTTGATTAAGCGAATCAAGGTAAATCATAAAGGTAATACCAATATATATTTTATTAAAAGAGAAGATGCAGAAGTTGGTATATTCACTATGCTGAAAGAAGTTGTCATTAGAGTAAAAAGTGAATTAGAAGAAGAAAGATAAGTAAGGATGGATGGACATGAAGCATTATTATCAATCTTAGAAGAAGCTTATGAAAAAATGGAGGAGACACATGCCAAAGTACAATAACAGAAGGCTGCCCTTTAAGAATCAAAATGATATATAATAATCAGTTTATTTTATCATCTTTCATATAAATTATTCTAATTATTAAGTTGTTTATAATTTAATATAAATAAAAGCATTTACATTCAACCTCTTCTTACATAAACATTTCGATCCAATTTTTTATTAGTTTACTTTGCTTAATCTTAATTTTAAAAGTTTTCTAATGTTTTTAAAAAACCTTCATCATTGATTTTAATAGTTTCTATATTATTTTAATTATCTCTCTCAATATTATTTAATCTTGTTTGACTACCATGAATAGGTCTACTACCTTTTTTTTCATTGGTTTTATATAGTTTTAATCTAAATGAATTTTCTCCACTCTTTTATTTTAATAATTCATATGCATATTATAAATTCTAGTAATCTAACCATAATTCTTCATAACCTTATTTTAATTTTTATTCTTGTTCAACAAAATTCTAAGCCTAACTTTCAATTATTGTTTAAAGTTCGAATTCTTTATTTGATAATAATACATTAGCTTTTCTCTATTCATCAACATTATATTAAAAATGTTATTCAACAGATGAAACTTAAAGTCTCAAATCTTAAACCAATTATTATAATTCTTGGTTTTCATTTTATAAATATGATATGTTTAAATCTTTTTTATTAAGTTTCTATTGTAGATTACTAGTTAAATCAATATACTTTGTAGCTTCCTCTAATTAAATTTATAAAGCTTAGATTTCTCTAAAAATAAATGCTATAAATACAATTTATAATTTCTTTCTAATGATTTTTTACCATCTTCAATATATTGTAATTCCTTTCTTGTTTAGTCATGTAAAGATTCTGTTTCCTAAAGTTTATCAATTATGGTTAATAATTCTAAAGTGATTAATAAAGAGTTTACAATTAATTTTAGCATTTGCAATTTCGACTTCACATTTTAACTTTGAATTTTCATCTTAAATATAAGAAAATCTTTCGTTTTAATTGAGAATGTGATCTTACAATTGTTCAATAACTTCTTTTGATGTTTTAACTTAATCTTCATAATTTGATGATATATTATTTAATTAAGAGGTGTTTTATTTTTTAAGATGTTCTACTTATTTGATTAATTTAACTTCCTTTTCACTTTAATAATTTTCAAAATAATTTTACAATTACTCATTCTAATAATAATTTGAATTTATATTTACTTTTTCCAAAGCTTATTTAAGTTTAAATGTCAAATCAGATTCTCTTTTTTATAGGTCAAGTACTTTTTTATTAATCACTGTTTCTGTTTCATACATATTTCTATCTTTTGAAATTGAATTTCTTCTAAGTTGATTTACTCTTTCATCAGTGTTTCTAATTTATTATTTGAGTTGCTCTATTTCATGATCTTTTTTATCATTGATATCAAGTAAAGTTTTTATTTTATTATTGCTTTCTAAGAATGTCTCTTCTAATTAATTCTGCAATCTAATAATTATTAATAAAGAATACAATTCATAATTTATATGTAGCTATTCAATCTTTTTTTGTTACTCATTATCTTTTAATAAAAATGATATTATGTCTTATTTTAATCCATCTTAATCTCTTGCAACAGCTAATTAAAATATATTCAATTTCTCTTAAAATTCTGTTTCCATATTTTTAATTTAAGTATCCTTTTATTTAATAACTCTTTTTAATGTTTCTAGATTTTCAATCACTTCTATTGGATCTAATTATTACAACTAGTTGGAATTACTTACTTATTTCATAATAATAATAAAATTTATTTTTATTTAATAAGTTAGACATGTAAAATAACATAAAATTTATGTTATAAATCATAAATTTTCTGGAATTTCATTTTTGTAGATTTTATGAAATTGAATTAAATAAAGATATTAAAATAAGTTGTTTTTATAAATTGATTAATGCATATTTTAATGATGATAGATATTATTTGTATTTTAAAATTCCTCTTTTATTCAGAAACATAAATTTATCATTCCTTTCCAATGATCATTATAATTAATAGAATAAACATTTGATTGTAAAAAGAATTTTGAAAAAAATAAATGAAACAGTTAATATATAATCTTATTCTTAATAATCAATAATCAGATTATTCAAGCCTTCCATAATAAGAAATACAATTCTTTATGTTGATAAAAAATGTATTTTTTTGTTTAATGAATTACATGACTTCCAAAGTTTCTTCCTACTATACAATTCCAACCAAATTAATCAAATTTATCAAATTCATACTTAATATGATGAGCAATTTGTTTCTCAGACCTAAATTGTTACATAGCTGATTATGTAATATCACTAACTTTTTTAATGAAATCTTCATCCATATCTGTGGCTTTTATTTGAAGTTTGATTTATTCCATCTTTATTATAATGAAAATATATTAATTAAATAAATTTTTTGAATAAAATGTAATTCATTATAAATATTAGATATATATTTTCTTATTCAATCAATCAGAAAATTAAATTTAAATCTAAAGTATGGTTCCAAATCAACTCGACCATTGATTATGAAAAATCGAGCCCAACCAAATTAGACAAAAAATATTCTCGCTATTTATTTCAGTTGTGAACTTTAATTTATACATTTTTTTAATGCACGATAGCCAAATCTTGTAGGAATTTCTAAAAATTTTTTAATTTAAACTTGTGACTTTTATTATTCATCAAAATTTAATTCTACTTATTAAGTAAAAATATTTACCTATAAAACTTTTTAAATTCTAACCAAGATTATAATACATATTTTTTGTTTCCTTTGGGTAAGCATACTTTAATTCTAGCTTTTTCTTGGATAATTTTAAATTCTAATTTTAGGTTTTCTTACAGTTTTTTGATTTATTATTAAAAGATTGTTTTTCATCTTATTGTTTATTTAAACATACCTGTTCTTGACCAATTTAATTAATGGGTTTATTTATTTGAGGTATCCATAAATCATCGGTCAGATTTGGATGATAGATTATTTTCTTTTTTTAATTATTTTGATTTATTCTTTCTTAACTGGAGCTTTCTTCTGAATATTGACTAATACTATCAGACATTCTGTAATAGCTTGAATATAATTCTTCAAACTCTTCTGAATAAAATCCGCA
>JPFL01000015.1:157636-170336 GCA_000733385.1 Paramecium biaurelia
CATATTTTTCAATATTCACTATTTATGCTAAATAATCTTTTAATTGTATCAGATAGATCAATCTATAGCAAATTTAACCATCTTATTCTGTTTTCATAAAATCAGAAACTTGTTGAGTCTATTTCGATCCTTCACTTAGGAATCGAAATGAAACCACTGACTTTTGTAAAAAAACAAAGTCTTCAAATTTTTAGAATATCAAATCATTTAGATCTGAAGTAGATTTCTAATTTTTAGAAAATGTTTTACTTTTTAGGTTTCCTTTTATTAATCATTATCTTTAAAACATTTAGTAATGACTAGTAAGTAATCTAGATTTGTGAGTGAATTAGATGGGTCTTCTTTTTATAACCAATTTATATCTTCTTTCTAAAATCAAATAAATAAATTACAAGTTAATTATGCAAAATGGGAATCAATTGTGGAGCCAAATTAAGAATCCTTTCATTAATAAATAAACCAACTTTTTTAGGTGTTTAAAAGATGTGTTATAGTTATTAATGTTGTTTATTATATTATTATGATTTAGTATCTACATAATGCAAGATTTCACCAATGGCATTACTTCTATTGATAATTAAAAAAACTAAAATTACTTAATTTCACCAATATTTAATATTGTAGTAAAACCAAAAACATTGTCTTCATCTTCTTATCCAACCATAGTTCCCAATTCAACTTGATCACATATAATGTTAGCCAATTCAGAAGATTTAAAACTTATTCCCTCTAGATAACCATTAATGAATGATTTAATAGAGTGAAATTATTTTTGATTTGGGTCAAGGAATACAAAGTCAAGATTAATTTCTTCTTCCATATCTCCCTTATTATGTACATTTATTGGTTGTTCTATTTCTTCTTCTTCTGAATCCTCATCTTCATAATCTCTTTATTTTCTCTTGTCTTAATTACCTTAATTCATTAATTTTAATAGTGATCAATAAATGGATCAAACCAAGAAGAAAATAAAAACTAATTAAATTACTCTCCTTCCTCCAGATACAAGAGTATTTGTGACTCTAATTAATCCTTATGGTGAAGAAGCCTAAAAATCTTTAGAACTATCAGTAAATACAACAAAAGAAGAATTGCAATCAATTTTATAATAATTGGTCAAAACAGAGGAAGATTAAGTTTACTCATTTTTCCATAACAACATTGAATTAATAGACTCATTAAACTAATTAATTGCTTCAGATCCTGAATACAAATTAGAAAATACATTTTCTCTAACATATCATCCCTAATCTCTATTTAGAATTTAACCTATCACACGATAAACAGCTGCTTTAGAAGGTCATGAATAACCTGTGTTATGTGTACAATTCAAAACTCATGGCGATGTCTTAGCAACAGGTAGTGGAGATACAACAATAAGATTATGGGATATGTTGACTGAAACACCAATTGCAACACTCAAAGGCCATAAGAATTGGGTATTATGTTTAGCATGGAGTCCTGATTGCAAATATATAGCATCTGGTAGTCATGATGGTTAAGTTTGCATATGGGATGTTGAAAATACTTAATTAAAGGGATAACCATTAATTGGACATACTAAATGGGTAACTAGTATAGCCTGGTAACCAATGCATTTAGATGAAGAATGTACTTTGGTTGCTTCATCATCAAAAGATGGAAGTGTGAGAATTTGGAGTAGAGTTTCATTATCTTGTTTAATATCTATTAATGCTCATTAAAAAGCTATTACAAAGTATATTTCTTATTTAAATTTAGAATGTTATGGGGTGGTTAAGGATATTTCTATACTGCCTCTGAAGATACTACTATTGGAGTATGGAATAAATCAGGAAAAAGAATTTAAGAATTAAAAGGTCATGGCCATTGGGTTAATTCGATTGCCCTTCATACTGATTACACTATTAGATGTGCTTGTTTTAGTGAAGGAAATAGTGAGATTAATAGAAAATAATCTAAAATCCTTTATGATAAGATGTTGAATGGAAAAAATGAGAGACTTGTTAGTGCTAGTGATGATTAAACTTTGATGCTTTGGGAATATACATCTTCAAAACCAAAAGTTAGAATGACTGGGCATTAACAATAAGTGAATCATGTATAATTTTCACCAGATGGAAGATATATTGTTTCAGCTAGTTTTGATAAAAGTTTGAGAATTTGGGATGGTTATAATGGAAATTGGATTGCTACTTTGAGAGGTCATGTTGGTTCAGTTTATTAAGTTTCATGGTCTAGTGATTCTAGATATATGTTATCTGCTTCTAAGGATTCTACTTTGAAATTATGGTCTTTATAAAAAAAGAAGTTAGCTTTTGATTTGCCAGGACATGCTGATGAAGTTTATGCTGTTGATTGGGCTCCAATTGGAGGTGAAAAAGCAGGAAGTGGAGGCAAGGATAGAAGGGTTAAGATTTGGAGACATTGAATTTCTTTTTTTCTTTGTAAATATTATATTAAAGTATTTATCGACAATATAAAATGGGTTTATAAATTCTTAAAAACCATAAATATCTTTATTATATAAAATGAGTCATCATCCTAAGGCACATGATATTGCAAAAGTTGCAGCTGCTAGATTGAATGCGGCTGCTGCTACAAGAAATTATAATGTGACACCAAGAGTGGATTATAGAACAGTTGTGAAGGTGGACGGTCCATTGGTTATTTTGGACAATGTCAAATTCCCTAGATATGCAGAAATTGTTAATGTTTGTTTAGGAGATGGATCTGTAAGAAAGGGGTATTTATCTATATAATACTTTTTTAGATAAGTTTTGGAAATTGCTGGTAAGAAAGCAGTCGTGTAGATCTTTGAAGGTACTTCAGGTATTGATAATTTGTATACTCATTGCGAATTCACAGGTTCAACACTTTAAATGGCAATCTCTGAAGAAATGCTTGGAAGAGCATTCAACGGATCAGGAGTTCCAATTGATAAAGGACCCCCTGTTTTGGCAGAAGAATTCTTGGATATTCAAGGATAACCTATTAATCCATATTCCAGAGTCTATCCTTAAGAAATGATTCAAACTGGTATCTCAGCAATCGATTGTATGAACTCAATTGCCAGAGGATAGAAGATTCCATTATTTTCTGCAAATGGTTTACCTCATAATGAAATAGGAGCGTATGATTCTACATCTATTAGTCTAGTTAAATTGTGCGTTAAGCCTCATTAGTCAAGGGTAAGGATGTACTTGATCATTCTGATGAAAATTTTGCTGTTGTATTTGGTGCTATGGGTGTTAATATGGAAACTGCTAGATTTTTCTAAACAGATTTTGAATAAAATGGTTCAATGGAAAGAGTCGTCTTGTTTATGAACTTGGCTAATGATCCAACAATTGAAAGAATTATTACTCCAAGATTGGCATTAACAACAGCAGAATATTTGGCTTATGAAAAAGAATTGCATGTTTTGGTTATCTTAACAGATATGTCAGCCTATGCAGATTCTTTAAGAGAAGTATCTGCAGCAAGAGAAGAAGTGCCAGGAAGACGTTCTTTCCCTGGTTATTTATATACAGATCTTTCAACCATTTATGAAAGAGCAGGTAGAGTACAAGGTAAGAATGGATCAATTACTTAAATTCCTATTTTGACAATGCCTAATGATGATATTACACATCCAATTCCAGATCTAACAGGATATATTACTGAAGGATAAATCTTTATTGATAGATAATTGAATAACAAATAAGTTTATCCACCTATTAATGTCTTACCCTCATTATCAAGATTGATGAAATCTGCTATTGGTAAGGGTATGACTAGAGAAGATCATCCTGAAGTTTCAAATCAAGTATTTTTTATGAATAACATCATTTATAGTTATATGCAAATTATGCTATTGGTAAGGATACTGCATCAATGAAGGCAGTTGTAGGAGAAGAAGCCTTGTCTGCTGAAGATTTATTGTATTTAGAGTTTTTAAAGAAATTTGAGAATAATTTCATCAGTTAAGGATCCTATGAAGTTAGATCTATTTTCAAATCTTTAGATTTAGCTTGGAGATTATTAAGAATCTTTCCTCCTGAAAAATTAAAGAAAGTAAAAATATATTTTATTCTGATTAGATTAACAAAAAAAATCTTGAAACATATTATTACAGAAGAAAGGAAGATGAAGATGACTTTGATGGACCTCAATAATAATAATAAGAAAAATGATTATGATGTAACAAGTAGAAATATGCATTAATCATTAAAAAAAACTCTTTATTTATATTTACTTATTTTTCTAATATACTGATTTATTCGATCAAATAATTTCTACAAATGCCTTTGGATGTTAGAAAGTTGTTTATTTTGGAATAACAACTGCTGCTCCTCTTGGTTAAACTGGTTATCGCTTTGTTGAAATTACTTGCTTATTCTTCTTTGCTTCAGTCTTTTTCTTATCATTTTCTTAGACTCTCTTGACAAATTCTTATCTGCATTTTGAGGGTCTCAAGTGATCAGCTCTAACATGAAAACGCTTTTCAACATATCTTCCTCTCACTCTTCTTTGTAAAGAGACACCAATTCCTCTTGGATTGACATTGAATACTCTTGCAGTTCTGCCATGATAATATTAAAATGGAACACCTTTGTGTTAAGCACCATCAACCAAAATATCAACAAAATCACCTTAAGATTATTATAAAAAGACTTACCTCTTTTGAATGTTTAAAGGGTTTTTCTTATAGAAATATTTCCATGTCCTCTGAATGGTTTGGCAAATTTACTTCTTGTACCCTTTTTTAAACCGTAACTATGAGTCATATTTTGATAATTTAATTTATGGATTTGCTATCACATTTAAATATATATATTTAACATAAAAATTTATATATAATCTATATGAAAAAATCAATCTTTTATCATATATTCATCTTTCTTACTTTTATTGAATCTTACTTGTCTGCCAATTCTTTCAATAAAGGTTTATTATGCATTAATTCTTCATTATTCATTTTATTTCTAGGTCTTTACTATGATTTTCTTTCATCTATTTATTATTTTAAAATATCTTGATGCTTCAAATTTACATCCTTTATATAATTAAATTTTTATTTTTCATGTGTTTAATACATTTATAAATCTTATTTCCAAACATAGGCTTACTTTTTATTTAATTCTTCTTCTTCTTTTATTTTCTATCTTTAATAATAAATTTATATATACTATTTATCTTCCATTTACTTAATTAAATATTATCTCATTTCTTATTATTGTTGTTTTACCTATCTCTTTTTTTAATCTTCATCTTTTTATTCTATTTAATTTTGCATTAATATTCCTTTCATCATTTTATCATCTTCAGCCCTATTTCTACATAATTTAATACTTGATTTGATCTTTTTAATTCTTCACTACTGTTTATGAAAAATCACTCATTATCTTTTTTATTTTATCTTCTCTCTCCAACTTTTCTAATTCTCTCTCCTTTTCTAATTTTTCCTACAAAGATATATATTTCCTTTGCATATCTATTTCTAATTGTTTCTCTGCTATTTCATCATGAAATTATTTCGATCTATTTTTTTCATTTTCTTCCATCATTTCAACAAACTTTCTCTTCTCTATCTCCTTCTTTTAAAGTATTTCCCTTTACTCTTATTTCAATTCTTCTTAAATTCTTTAAACCAACACTGCATCTTATTCTGATAATTTCTTTTTCTCTAAAAATCTTCTCTTTTCCTCCTCTCTAACTTATCTATCTCTTTACTCTTTTTCCAATTACTACTTTCTTTCTTTCTCCTTCTTCTTCTAATCTTCTCTTTAATCATAAACATTAATTTAGTAATCTCTTAACTTTACATATGCTTCTTCCTATTTTCTTTCTCCCTCTAATCTTCTTCTTTTCTCTTCTAATTATCTATCAAGTTCAGCCTTCATTTTTTTTTTAAATTCAGCCTTTCTCTGCATTTCTAATTATTGTTCTTTTGTATAAAGTTCTGTATCAAATTTTACTAAAGCAGCCCATTCATCCTCTTCATCAACAATGTAAACAGATTTTGGTGGTTTTTCAAATTAAGAAGAAGTTACAGAATATTAATCTGCATCTCTCTCAGATCTAACTGAATTCTTCACAGTTTAAGGTCTAACATTTAGTGATTTCTATTCACTTTTATTATCTAATTAAATATTTAAGGAAGGGTTTTATTAAGTTTAATTTTGATATTTTTATTTTTGAATTGCCTCTAATACTCTTGTCTTCAATTATTTTAAAGAATTTTCTGTAACCTAACATTTTTTATTCTTGATACTTGCTCATTCGCGAAGTATTCATTAACTATTTACTAAATTAACACTTCTTTATTCTTGTTACCTTAAGCAAAATCTTTTGAAAATTTGCTAATCAACATTTCTCTCAATTACTCTCTTTATTGAATTAACCCAGCTCTTTCTATAGCAGATTTTACTCTTGCTGAACCTGATCGAACAGTTTTACTTTTTTAAGAATTATTCATATATATATTATTTTCTAAATTTAATATTCCAATACAATATGTCAATTAGTATTATAATATAATTCTATGTTAAAATTGTGTTAATTAGTTTTAATACTTAGTTTAATAATTTAGATATAATAACAACTACTATATAATTCAAACAAAGATTTCATAAAATAATAAAAAATACTTATAGATAAAGAATTTTAGATTAAGATTTTGGTTTTTTGATTGCATAAACTATTTCATTAACAAAATTTCTTGTACTTTTCATTCAAGTTTATTGAGAAATAATTGTTCTACAAGTAGGACATATCTTGTCCACTTACAACCATAAAGCTAAGCATGCTTTATGGAATTTATGATTGCAAGGAGTTGATACTAGTAAAACACTAGGTATTGGCATTAAACAAATTGGGCAATCCTCCAATTCTCTATTATATAAACATAGAGTTTATAACTAAATATTTTACTATTAATATTAGGATTCATTTAATTGACGTATTTAAGCTAATCTTTTTGATTTTATTCTTTCGTATAAACATTTACATAAGCAAACAATTATTCCAGAAATTAATAATCCTATACTTAAGAATATCAAAATAATAATAGCTTTATTAGAAGAATCGTCTTCATCATGATCCTCCTCATGATCATGTTCTTCTTCTTCTTCTAATACTCGTATAATAAACTCATAAGCATTCTGGTATAGTGACTGAGACTAGTAATCTATTTATAAATTTGATTTCATATTTGGTTCTTAATGGTGAGCTATTCTAAATATTTTGATTTTAATAACCAATAATATTTTAAAGCAAAAGAAATAAGTTTTTGATAAATAAAAATGAATATTGAGATAAACAAGGAAAATTTAAATTTACTAAAAAGAAATTTATATTATTTAGTTATATTTATAAAAAGAGAATTCTATTTATTTAGTATTATTTGATGCCATAAAATAAGGGTAAATTAAAATTACGTTATAATAAATTAAAAATAAATAATATTAAAATTGACATATAAAGAATTAAAGTCTATCAATAATACAAAATATTTCCATTTCAATATATTTATTTTTAATTACAAAATAATCTACTAGTTAATTGAACTTTTTAAAGAACCTTAATACTTATAAATTGTAAATCTTGAAAAATTGACAATTATAAATTTAAATAATTTCTTAAATACCTATATATATATATATGAAAAAATAAAACAAATCAGAATAAAAATTAAGATTCTCTCCTGTTGGTTCAAAATATGAATTATAAATAATGTAAAAAATACTAAAAATATCATTGATTACTAAATTATTATCTAATACAATAATTGAACTATTTCAACTAAAAATTTGTAAGAGATAATTAAAACATAATTAGTATCCAAATTAACTATATCACAGAATAAGGATTTCATTATTCATTTCAATAATTTATTTTATAATAGTATAATTAACAATTCCAACACAATAGTTGTAATATTTGTTTAATTTAAATTATGGATTAAGATTAATCAATCAAATTGGAAGATATTCAATATACAAATTTCACAGATTACAGTTAAATACCTAAAATTATGCCTATGATTGATGCTGAATTATCAGAACCATATTCTATTTACACTTACAGATATTTTCTTTATGGCTGGCCAGAATTGTCCATTTTTGCCTATTATAACAATGAAATTATTGGGGTGATTTCTATTTATCAAATTCCTAGGTTGTAATAGGAAAATTAGATAAGCATAATAAATCAGGCAGAAATAGAGGTTACATAGCTATGATTGTAGTAGAAAAGAAATATAGACGTCTTAAAATAGGAAGAATTTTAGCATAAAAATTTATTGACAAAATAAAAGAAAAAGGTTTAAATTTTTATATGTAAAAAAGGTGGTGAAGAAATAGTGTTAGAAACTGAATAAACTAATCATGCTGCATTAAGATTATATGAATCATTGGGTTTTGCCAAAATGAAAAGAATGTAAAACTATTACATGTCAGGTAATGACGCATTTCGTTTAAAATTATTCCTTGTGGACCCTACAGATCCTCATTTAAAAAGTGAATGAAATACCAAATATTTGTTAAAGTTTTATTAAATAAACATATACTGATATATACTCAATGAGAACTAGAAGATGGATGGAAGAACATCAATCTTCATAATCTGAATTACAGATTATTATAGTTGAATCTAAATCCACTTCATCCTCTAGATTTTAGCCTTTTTTTACTAAACCTTCCATAACTAAATGATCTATAAGGTATTCTCTGTTTTTCATAACTATTAGTTGATCAAGGTCTGCACTTTTATTTTTATCAACGATCTTATTCATACTTTTTTAATTATTTTATTAATCAAAAAATTGAATTATTAAATAAGTTCATACATCAGCTTTAACAGTACTTATTAATTAGATTCAAACATACTATTCTATTTTTATAATTCTATAATAACATTTTAAATAATAAAATACTATTTTAATACTAAAATTACTGAATAAAATTATTAAAATGTCAAATTAGCACTATTACAGCCTTAATTTTTTTATAAATTCAAGAAAATGAATCTTTAGAAATATTTCTAGTATAAAGTCTTTAATTTGATTGAGAAGAAATACTGGAATAAACCAATTAGAAATAAATTTATTTTATAATTCTATTACTTTTTAACGAAATGATTATATTTATAGATTTATTGATAATAGTATATACAAATGAAAATAAATAAGTTATAAAATATTAATTTGAAAAGTTATAATAAAATAATACTTAATTCAAAATGAAATAAAATTCATAAATTTAGAGATATCATTTTGCAGTGATAAAAAATAAAAAATTCATAGATTTAATTTTTTTAATTAAAAAAAGAATAGGTTATTTAGAGTCTTAATATTTGATCAATTAGAGATATTTTCATTATTTCTAGTTTTGTTTAATTTTACTAAATAAAGATTTTTATAGTTTAATAATATTCCAAAGGGAAAATATTTACACCCATTAAATTGAATATGAAAGAATTAGAATAAAAATATTTGGTAAAATTAGGTTTGAGATCAAGAAGCTTGATCCAAATTTATTTGCATCTACACATAATAAATGTCATATTTCAATTAGATATTATTCTTTATTCAATGAGTTATCTTAGGAAGGATACCCCAGATTTTTTGGAGATGTTGAAGTGAGTTGCTTATAGATATATAGATATATATAGATATGCAAATGGGAAAACCTAAAAAGCTGATAAAAAACCAATTAATAAGTTTCAGAATTAATTAATTTATGGTTTAAGTCTTGTCTGATTGCTTGGATAATAAATCATTATCATAATTTTTTTAACATATACTTCATAATGTCTTTAGGATTGAAAAACATAGAATGTGTTCCAATTTTTAAAATTGTATAGTAAAATAGAAAAACCAGAAATTTGTTGAGTTAAATTAAATGAATTTCTATACCTTCACATTAATTTTATATAGCAGATGCATTTTGATGATAATTAGTAAATAAGTTAATTCTGATTTATATTAAATGCAAATCAAAATAAAAGTGGATTGCATTTTATTGTTTAACAAAAATAAGTAAAATGGCATATAATAACTACTAATGTGCCACTATAATTAATATTAATAAATTAAAACTGTCAACTAGTTCATTAATTTAGTCATTTGAAGCAAAGACAAGCAAGTATAATTATATTATGATTATTTATAATTGTATTTCTGGAAACAAAATCTATTATCAGCCAGTATTATATAAAATCAAAAACTTTTAGAACACAGAAAATACAAAATTTTATTGCAGCACAATCTCTTTTATAATTTTTTTAATGAATTAATATCTAATAATAATATAATTATTCAAATTTCTTCATTTGTTAGTGAATATTTCCTGTTTCATTTTTTAACTTACTCTTTTGTATTTTTTAAATTTTCTTTTTATTTAAATCCATTCCTTAGTACAGTCACGTTTTTGTTGCCTTTAAAAAAATGGATGATTAAGACATTCACGAGCACTAGGTCTATTATTTTAGTCTTTTGAAAGCATTTAAGTTAGTAAGTTATAAGCAAGAGGATTGTTGAGCTTAGTATTTTCAAGGTGAGTCTCATTATAGTCTCCATTAATATTAAGTTTAATTAGATCAGAATTATTCTAGAAGTTTCCAAATGGGTTCTTGAATGTCAAACTAAGCATAAGTTAATGATTTACATGTTATAAAATACAATTCCTGCACTATATATATCAACCTTTTCATCATAAATACATGATTAACTAAAAACTTCAGGAGCTGTATATCCAGGAGTTCCACATCTATAGTGATTTATAATATAAATACCTTGGATTTATGTATTGAATTTCTGATTTTTTACAAGACAAACCAAAATCAGATATCCTCAAAGTGTCCATTCGCTAAGAATCTTTAAATAAGATGTTCTATAATTTAATATCTCTATGAACTATGTCCAAATCATGGAGATGTTTTAAACCTAAATTCATTAAATTTATTGGATACCAGAAAGTAGAGAAAACATTAGTAGAGGCACATCTATTGAACTACTTTTCTAATAGAGAAGCTTTAATAGATCTCCTCCTCTGCAATACTCGAGAATTATTGATACTGACTTATAATCTGTTACGATTTCTTCTAGCTAAATTATATTTTGATGTGAGTTATCTTTTAACAGTCGTAAAATATCTGCCTCTTATTTTAATTGTCCCTACATTATACTATTATCAAATACCAATCTGCTATTAACGAAAGGATCTTTTGATAGAAAGTAAGCCTTCTTTTCCACTGAAATCCTGTAAAGTGTTTATATAAGTTCTATTGTAAATATCTTATTCTTACTTACTCCAGGAGCCAATCTTTCTAAGACAATATGATTAGAGGAAGACTAGAAAATTTATCTTCCTCTTAATCTAAGAGTTAGTTGTTCGATATCCTACAAACTAAGGAGAAAGGTGACCTTAATTTAAGTTTCTGGATTATCAAGATCTAAAGTGGCAATCTATTTAACTAAAATATAAGCGCTTTTGTTACTTTCATCAATTTTCCTACCAAAACGGAGAATTGTATCCATTGAATATTAGGGCAAATATACCAACTATTCATTTCCATTTTTCTACTTAAAAATATATAGAAGTAAAGTACTGTTATTTATAAGGATCCTGAACTAGTTGTTACAACTACATCTTGACATTAACCATCTATGGTTAAATAAAGGGCCGAACATGAATAATGGGACATAAAGATTTTTGACGAGTAAATTATTAGAATAACCTTTAACAATATAAATATTCCAATTTATTCTTAAGGGGGGGTCGAAATAGTTTATAAACTCTAAAAAATGAATAAAAGAGAATTTATTTTTTGATGAGCTGCGTTGAGAAGCTTTTTTAAGGATTTAATTATATTCCAAGAATGTTATAACTTCTTAATAACATCTTAATTAACTAAAATATTACATTTTTCTTTTTTGTTTCCCAAAATTTAAAATAAGTATTAAGGAATTAACAAATCTATTTATATCTTCAAATTTAAACGAAAATAAAGTTAAAAAGTAATAAACAGATTTCAAATTAAGTTCAATTCTATAAATTTCTATTGAATTGTATTTTAAACAAATCTATTTAATGTTATATTCAAGCATTGATCAGATATTAGATCTATTATGCCAAAATCAATACAAATTTGTATATTCCAAAACATCTAGAGACTTCAATTAAATTAAAGTTAAAATACAATTTGTATTCAACTTCACTTTTGAATTAATAAATAGACAAACTTTTAAATCGAATTATTTTACTCCCATGATAGGCTTTTACAATAGTCTATAATATTAATGACAATAATTGCCATCTTTTTGCATCCCAAGACTTCCCTAATCACTTGATTGGTTTTTCAGATGATTTCGTTGGTTTCAGGAGCCCTATCTTAAATTTATTTTACACAAGTGTAAAGTCCACTTGCTGTCGGTTTGCCATCTTTGTAGAATCATTTTTCAAATCATTCTTGTAGTTAAGTCACCAAAGAGTTAGAGAATACAGTATATATCTCATATTTACTCAAATTTCAATCTAAATTATATGAGTTTAGTAGGATACGATCCACAACAAATATAAATCAGTCACTTATATATATATACAGACTTAATCAACTTTGATTGCGAATTGTATTGTTTAAACTTGTAAGAGAATTAAGAAATAAATATAATTATTAAAATGTATAATTTTCATTTTGTTGTCAATCCAAAAGAGAAAATTCATTTTTCTAACCAAAA